>JAWQFJ010000751.1:66527-86527 GCA_034096865.1 Theodoxus fluviatilis | reverse complement strand
GGAAGAAAGAAGAGAAAAGAGGAGCACATATAGAAACCAAAGAAATGGTGAAAGGAAGAGTAAAGAAAGACGAGAGAAGACAGGAAAGAAAAAAATGACAGAAAATATAGGAGAGTGGAGAGGGCAGGAGAACTTTCTGCATTCATTTCTAACATTTCCTTGTCTTCATTCACTATTCAAAGTACATGTGTTGCTAAGGTTTATTAAGTCAAGAGAGCATCTTTTTTTAAAACATGAGTAAGTTTCAAAATTGACAGGTGTAGTCAACAAGATTTTAATCCACAACATCATGAACTGCTTGCTAAATATCATACTACTGCAAGAAGTGAGACATGTCCAACTCTACATTGATTCAATACAAAATAACCAAGACCACAACTCTAGCATTGAAAAAAACAACAATAATCATGTTTCTAGCCTTTGAAAGAAGATGATACTACAACATTTACAGGTATGGTATTAATTATAGACAACTGAAATAGCTGTTCAGAATGTTCATAACTTCTATCGTGAATGTTGCTAACAATTACAACAATACAATAAGTATTATTCAATATCCATACTAAAATAAGCTCTAGTAGTAGTATAGATTATTATACTGCTTTCATACATTTTCTCCTCCGTGCCTTCTTCGCTTCATTTTCAGCTCTGAGAGAATGAAAGCGTCGATTCTAATTCCAGCTAGAAACACCACAGTGGGTTCCTCTGGGGCTTGACCCTGGGACTGGGTCGCCTTTGTTTGCTTGTCACATGTTGTTCTGATGAGTGCCTGATGCACAGCCAGGGTTCCCCCCTGCTGGCGCTTGGCCGCATAGGAGGGGCTAATCGTACTACGTTTTGCCAACATTGCCCTCACTGTGACGTCTGCCCCTCCGCTCTTATCTAGGAAAAGCTTTGTAACCTATTGACGCCAGTCGCTTTTTCTAATGGGAGACCCAAAATGGCTTGTATGCTGCTCAATCGTCTGCTGCTCAGCGCGCAGATCATAATTATGCGTCCGGTGTTTATTTCTTTATTAAGACCAGCTTGTTAGGGACGTGCTTTTCCATGGAGAAAATTGTGTTTAGATCTTTTAGGAGAGATATAGTTTCCTGACACCTTGACCCTTTTCCCAGCTTTGGTGTGGCAATTTTCATTTTAGTGTTTTACTGTGTTTACACTCGCTTCTCCACGCACTCGGCTAATTAGTGTTCATGTTTACAAACTACGGAACAAACGGTTTCTCACATACATATCGCTTTCAAGAAATACTATAAAAACCCTTGCACGTACTTGCATTCTGCTATTCATACACTATAACCTTTATTCCTCACGCACGTGGCATAGCTACAACACTCACTATACATGTGTATCTCGCACAAGCGCTCCGGGGGAGACACGCGAAAACGGGGAGATCACTCTGTCGGAAATCTCGCTAAAATCAGCCGAGTGCGCGGTCTTATTAATGTATGGTCTTTGCATGTATGTGCTGAGTTCAAGACTGACCCGGATGTGCAAACAAGGGAAGTAAGCAGCAATCAACAATGAGATAGACAATACACAGTTGTCTCTCTTAGACCAAGAGAAGGCGTTCCTAAACAGTAAGGGGGGTTAGGGTTGGGGTGAGGGTAAGGGGGGTGGGGTGGGGGTGAAGGGTGGAAGGTGAGGGGTTGGGGGGTGGGGGTAAAGGGGTGGGTCACTTGTCACTTGTACGGTTTTCCAGATCTATTTATAGAGAAATGAACACTGTGTTTGGACACACGTTTTTTGTTGCGCCAAGTTCCTTTGTTAGATTCTCTTGTCAGTTGCCCTGATCCAGTTCCTTTGTTAGATTCTCTTGTCAGTTGCCCTGATCCAGTTCCTTTGTTAGATTCTCTTGTCAGTTGCCGGTCTGATCCAGTTCCTTTGTTTGATTCTCTTGTCAGTTGCCCTGATCCAGTTCCTTTGTTAGATTCTCTTGTCAGTTGCCCTGATCCAGTTCCTTTGTTAGGTTCTCTTGTCAGTTGCCCTGATCCAGTTCCTTTGTTTGATTCTCTTGTCAGTTGCCCTGATCCAGTTCCTTTGTTTGATTCTCTTGTCAGTTGCCCTGATCCTGTTCCTTTGTTAGATTCTCTTGTCAGTTGCCCTGATCCAGTTCCTTTGTTAGATTCTCTTGTCAGTTGCCTTGATCCTGTTCCTTTGCTTGATTCTCTTGTCAGTTGCCCTGATCCAGTTCCTTTGTTAGATTCTCTTGTCAGTTGCCCTCATCCAGTTCCTTTGTTTGATTCTCTTGTCAGTTGCCCTGATCCAGTTCCTTTGTTTGATTCTCTTGTCAGTTGCCCTGATCCAGTTCCTCGGATTTGCTTGTATTTGCCTCGATCAGTTCCTTTGCTTGCTTCCCTCGTCATTTGAAAGATTTGGCGTTTGCCTTCTGGTTTCTTTTGCCCTCAAGTGCAGTGGAAATCACTACATATTGTTTTCCCTGCCTGGTCAATGAATTTTGTTCTGTAAATGGAAAAGGGAAGGAACAAAGTACCACGATGAAACCCTAGCACCCCCTCCTTTTCCAATGTTATGAAATGTGTCCATTGGGGTGTGTGTGTGTGTGTGTGTGTGTGTGTGGAATCCAGTACGTTATTATATTCACATACATATAGACATACACACACATACATATACACATACACACTCATACATATAGACATACACACTCACATACATGCGTACACCCTCATCATGAAGGCCCAGATGCGCTGGATGGGTCATGTGACGAAGATGAAAGATGACCGCCCCTCAAAATGATCTTCCTCTGAGAGCTAGCTTCCGGACAAGGGCCCCTGGAGGGCCAATCAAGCGTTTCGAGAACGGCTTTGAGAGTTGCCCTGAAAGCTAGCAACACTGCAGCCACAAACTGGGAGTCCTGGGCGGTAGACCCAAATGCCTGACCCTTGGGTGTCTCCCAGGATCACAGTCTTCCAGGAGCGGCGGCTGCTGCCCACAGAGAGTGGATCAACCTTGCAGCTGCTGTTGAATACCCGGTCTGCGACTGCGCAGAATAGTTAGGGCTCAAACACTTCAAGTCACTCACGTCTTCGTCGCCTGTGACTCATGTAAAAATAACCTCTGTGTGTGCACATGCGCGTACGTGCATGCGTGTTTGCGGGTGCGCGTGTGTGCGAATGGTGGTCGAGCCGCAGTGCACAACCAGTTGGACCACGACACGCTGCTACTACGAGCAGAGTGAGTGACGTTGCAGGCTGTAAAGGAGTGGAGTGGCCCTGGAGGCTGCTGTCTTCCAGAAAGGAAAAAGTGTGTAGCGTGAGTGAGAGAGACACATTGTAATGCAGTGACTATTAAGGCTGTATGATTCAAAGAAGTAAAATGTGTGTCAACACATGTAACGGAGTCTGGTGTTCTGCTTCTAGATGCCCCATTCCTGGATGTGATGGGTCAGGTCACGTGACTGGAAAGTATTTGTCCCACAGAAGGTAGACGGGCCCATAGGCCTACAGTGCCGTGTTCGATGTAGTGCTGTGCACCTTATGCCCGCACCCTGTCACGCTGTCTAGCCTGGACTGCTTCCCCCCTGTGGCTGTTGCTCCCCCATCACTCAACACGAGTTCCACTGGAAGGCTGTTCTCTTGCATCACTCAACACGAGTTCCACTGGAAGGCTGTTATGTTGCATCACTCAACACGAGTTCCACTGGAAGGCTGTTCTCTTGCATCACTCAACACGAGTGTCACTGGAAGTTATGTTGCATCACTCAACACAAGTTTTACTAGAAGGCTGTTTTCTTGCATCTCTCAACATGAATTTTACTGGAAATTATGTTGCATCTCTCAACACGAGTTCCACTAGAAGGCTGTTTTCTTGCATCTCTCAACATGAGTTTTACTGGAAATTATGTTGCATCTCTCAACACGAGTTCCACTGGAAGGCTATTATGTTGCAAGTCAGGTCGCTTTAAACGTAGCTGGTAATGCCCTCTCTCACACAGAGTAGTTTTGTTTCCTTGGTCAATTGACGAATTTTCCCTGCATTATATTACTGAAATTGCCCAGAAACACGGTTGTTGGAGAACATTGCAATAGAAAGTCATGGTGCTCAATGCCGCACTATTTCCCATTGCCCTCATTCCACACAACATTTATGGAAGCAAATCTTGTGGAATGGAGACAGCCTGACAGTAGTTTGTAACCGTGCCTTCAGAACTCGCCTTCCTTTCCAGTGGCAGTACAAGAAGTGGAGACCAATTTTGCCTGACCTTGTACAGTAGTTTGTCCACAATTGAACCAGCACTTGAGCTGAGAAAACTGAGATTAGACAACAGTGTTGAGTGATGGAGGGTGTCAAATACACTGCATTGAATTATTTGAGTCGATCGTTTATACTTTTGGCCCAACCTGATGTCCTTTATTTTGTTTTGTTTTTTGTTGTTGTTTTTTGGAGGGTTGGACTATTGAATCCCGGCAGTCATGATTTCACTCACTTCCTGTTTCCCTGTTGTCCTCATGTCACAGTGATGTGTGTTACATTTCCCTGTTGTCCTCATGTCACAGTCATGTGTGTTACATTTCCCTGTTGTCCTCATGCCACAGTCATGTGTGTTACATTTCCCTGTTGTCCTCATGCCACAGTCATGTGTGTTACATTTCCCTGTTGTCCTCATGCCACAGTCAGGTGTGTTACATTTCCCTGTTGTCCTCATGTCACAGTCATGTGTGTTACATTTCCCTGTTGTCCTCATGTCACAGTCATGTGTGTTACATTTCCCTGTTGTCCTCATGCCACATTCATGTGTGTTACATTTCCCTGTTGTCCTCATGCCACAGTCATGTGTGTTACATTTCCCTGTTGTTCTCATGCCACAGTCATGTGTGTTACATTTCCCTGTTGTCCTCATGCCACAGCCATGTGTGTTACATTTCCCTGTTGTCCTCATGTCACAGTCATGTGTGTTACATTTCCCTGTTGTCCTCATGCCACAGCCATGTGTGTTACATTTCCCTGTTGTCCTCATGTCACAGTCATGTATGTTACATGTCCCTGTTGTCCTCATGTCACAGTCATGTGTGTTACATTTCCCTGTTGTCCTCATGCCACAGTGTTGTGTGTTACATTTCCCTGTTGTCCTCATGCCACAGTCATGTGTGTTACATTTCCCTGTTGTCCTCATGCCACATTCATGTGTGTTACATTTCCCTGTTGTTCTCATGTCACAGTGATGTGTGTTACATTTCCCTGTTGTCCTCATGCCACAGTCATGTGTGTTACATTTCCCTGTTGTTCTCATGCCACAGTCATGTGTGTTACATTTCCCTGTTGTCCTCATGCCACAGTCATGTGTGTTACATTTCCCTGAGGAGCTTGATGTGTGTGCTCATTTTACTATGGAGTCTAGATAGTGTCACATTTTACTATGGAGTCTAGATAGTGTCACATTTTACTATGGAGTCTAGATAGTGTCACATTTTACTATGGAGTCTAGATAGTGTCACATTTTACTATGGAGTCTAGATAGTGTCACATTTTACTATAGAGTCTAGATAGTGTCACATTTTACTATGGAGTCTAGATAGTGTCACATTTTACTATGGAGTCTAGATAGTGTCACATTTTACTATGGAGTCTAGATAGTGTCACATTTTACTATGGAGTCTAGATAGTGTCACATTTTACTATGGAGTCTAGATAGTGTCACATTTTACTATGGAGTCTAGATAGTGTCACATTTTACTATGGAGTCTAGATAGTGTCACATTTTACTATGGAGTCTAGATAGTGTCACATTTTACTATGAAGTCTAGATAGTGTCACATTTTACTATGGAGTCTAGATAGTGTCACATTTTACTATAGAGTCTAGATAGTGTCACATTTTACTATGGAGTCTAGATAGTGTCACATTTTACTATGGAGTCTAGATAGTGTCACATTTTACTATGGAGTCTAGATAGTGTCACATTTTACTATGGAGTCTAGATAGTGTCACATTTTACTATTAAGTCTAGATAGTGTCACATTTTACTATGGAGTCTAGATAGTGTCATATTTTACTATGGAGTCTAGATAGTGTCACATTTTACTATGGAGTCTAGATAGTGTCACATTTTACTATGGAGTCTAGATAGTGTCACATTTTACTATAGAGTCTAGATAGTGTCACATTTTACTATGGAGTCTAGATAGTGTCACATTTTACTATGGAGTCTAGATAGTGTCACATTTTACTATGGAGTCTAGATAGTGTCACATTTTACTATGGAGTCTAGATAGTGTCACATTTTACTATGAAGTCTAGATAGTGTCACATTTTACTATAGAGTCTAGATAGTGTCACATTTTACTATGGAGTCTAGATAGTGTCACATTTTATCATGGATTCTAGATATTGTCACATTTTATCATGGAGTCTAGTGTCACATTTTACTATGGAGTCTAGATAGTGTCAAATTTTACTATGGAGTCTAGATAGTGTCACATTTTACTAAGGAGTCTAGATGTGTGTATTCATTTTACTAAGGTGTCAAATTTTTCTGTGTGGACTAGATGGATGGCTATTTTTACTACGATTCTTGTGCAGCATTTGTACTTTACAGTTTGCCTTTTCTGGTCGTCTTATGTGTCCCACGGTTGGTTGTGTGGCAGATGTGTCCACAGCTCGGTACTTTTCGTGTTGCACTTTGTTCCGCTATGTCATGTCATGTAGTTCTTATGTTCAAAACAGAGCATCGTCCCCCTGAGTGTTGTGTTGGGTGTTGCTCATACATCCCTTGACGATATTCCACCCACCCCCACCCCCAAACCTGATGTTTCTGTGTTGTTTTAGGTGATCATACACCCCATGGCGGGATTTCCCCCTAAACCTGATGTGTCTGTGTTGTGTTGGGTGTTGTTCTTACACCCCATGGCGGGATTTCCCCCTAAACCTGATGTGTCTGTGTTGTGTTGGATGTGGGGATGGATTTTCTTGTGGTCTTGTGTTGAGTGTGGTAGGTTCCTTTCTCTCCGTCTCATCGCCCCCCCCCCCCCCCCCCCCCCCCCCCCCCCCTCCCCCGTTTGCCTGCCTCGAGTTGTGTAGTCCCAGCGCTTGAAAGCGCTGGACGGGAGCAGCGCTTGCGCCGCTCAAACGCTTCGCTAAATTTCCCGCTCATCACCGCTTGCAAGCGCTGACGAGACGGTGGTTTCGTCAGCGCTTGCAAGTGGTGATGAGCGGGAATCTCGTCAGCGCTTGCAAGCGGTGATGAGCGGGAAATTTAGCGAAGCGTTTGAGCGGCGCAAGCGCTGGGACTGCGCAACTCGGGGCTGGCCTTGTTGGACGCGTGGTAGCCAGCTGCAGTGTCAGCGTGCAGTACATGCAGAGTGGAGCGCGTCTCCCGTGTTTCCAGTCTCCCCTTGCTGTCCATGTCCAGGCATGCTGCCACACCGCCATCTTTGCATGTTTTCCTCGCAGCACAGTAGCGGTCATTTGACACCACAGCCTTGTCATGTTGTCTTGACGATTTGAGTAGAGTGATGTGCAGTATCTGACCTTACTACAGCGTCTTGACGATTTGAGTAGAGTGATGTGCAGTATCTGTCCTTACTACATCGTCTTGACGATTTGAGTAGAGTGATGTGCAGTATCTGTCCTTAATACAGTGTCTTGACGATTTGAGTAGAGTGATGTGCAGTATCTGTCCTTAATACAGTGTCTTGACGATTTGAGTAGAGTGATGTGCAGTATCTGTCCTTACTTCATTGTCTTGGCGAGTTGAGTTGAGTCGAGTGATGTGCAGTATCTGTCCTTACTTCATTGTCTTGGCGAGTTGAGTTGAGTAGAGTGATGTGCAGTATCTGACCTTACTACATTGTCTTGACGAGTTGAGTAGAGTGATGTGCAGTATCTGACCTTAATACAGTGTGAACACTTCTGTTCGTGCATCAACTCAGTTGCTGAACTGCTTTGAGAACTGAATGGTTGCACTTTAGTTCAAATTTTGACAAGGTGTGAATGACCTGTCTGCCAGAAGTACTGTTGTATTTGTCTTGAATATTTCACCCGTTTCTCTTCATTTTTACATCCTATACGTTTGTATCGTTGCTTTCAAGTTACTTAAAATATATATTAGTGAAACATGCATTTTAATAATTGCAATTATTGGCAAAGCAACATAGTAGCCCTCTTGGTTAATGTGTTCATTTGGGGGAGAAACAAGATGGCAAGACAGGTGTAGAGAGTGACGGTGTGTACAGCAGTGATGGCAAGACAGGTGTAGAGAGTGATGGTGTGTACAGCAGTGATGGCAAGACAGGTGTAGAGAGTGATGGTGTGTACAGCAGTGATGGCAAGACAGGTGCAGAGAGTGATGGTGTGTACAGCAGTGATGGCAAGACAGGTGTAGAGAGTGATGGTGTGTACAGCAGTGATGGCAAGACAGGTGTAGAGAGTGACGGTGTGTACATCAGTGATGGCAAGACAGGTGTAGAGAGTGACGGTGTGTACAGCAGTGATGGCAAGACAGGTGTAGAGAGTGACGGTGTGTACAGCAGTGATGGCAAGACAGGTGTAGAGAGTGACGGTGTGTACAGCAGTGATGGCAAGACAGGTGTAGAGAGTGACGGTGTGTACAGCAGTGATGGCAAGACAGGTGTAGAGAGTGACGGTGTGTACAGCAGTGATGGCAAGGCAGTTGTAGAGAGTGATGGTGTGTACAGCAGTGATGGCAAGACAGGTGTAGAGAGTGATGGTGTGTACAGCAGTGATGGCAAGACAGGTGTAGAGAGTGACGGTGTGTACAGCAGTGATGGCAAGACAGGTGTAGAGAGTGAAGGTGTGTACAGCAGTGATGGCAAGACAGGTGTAGAGAGTGAAGGTGTGTACAGCAGTGATGGCAAGACAGGTGTAGAGAGTGATGGTGTGTACAGCAGTGATGGCAAGACAGGTGTAGAGAGTGAAGGTGTGTACAGCAGTGATGGCAAGACAGGTGTAGAGAGTGATGGTGTGTACAGCAGTGATGGCAAGACAGGTGTAGAGAGTGAAGGTGTGTACAGCAGTGATGGCAAGACAGGTGTAGAGAGTGATGGTGTGTACAGCAGTGATGGCAAGACAGGTGTAGAGAGTGAAGGTGTGTACAGCAGTGATGGCAAGACAGGTGTAGAGAGTGATGTTGTGTACAGCAGTGATGGCAAGACAGGTGTAGAGAGTGACAGTGTGTTCAGCAGTGATGGCAAGACAGGTGTAGAGAGTGACGGTGTGTACAGCAGTGATGGCAAGACAGGTGTAGAGAGTGACGGTGTGTACAGCAGTGATGGCAAGACAGGTGTAGAGAGTGATGGTGTGTACAGCAGTGATGGCAAGACAGGTGTAGAGAGTGAAGGTGTGTACAGCAGTGATGGCAAGACAGGTGTAGAGAGTGATGGTGTGTACAGCAGTGATGGCAAGACAGGTGTAGAGAGTGAAGGTGTGTACAGCAGTGATGGCAAGACAGGTGTAGAGAGTGATGTTGTGTACAGCAGTGATGGCAAGACAGGTGTAGAGAGTGACAGTGTGTTCAGCAGTGATGGCAAGACAGGTGTAGAGAGTGACGGTGTGTACAGCAGTGATGGCAAGACAGGTGTAGAGAGTGACGGTGTGTACAGCAGTGATGGCAAGACAGGTGTAGAGAGTGATGGTGTGTACAGCAGTGATGGCAAGACAGGTGTAGAGAGTGATGCTGTGTACAGCAGTGATGGCAAGACAGGTGTAGAGAGTGACAGTGTGTTCAGCAGTGATGGCAAGACAGGTGTAGAGAGTGACGGTGTGTACAGCAGTGATGGCAAGACAGGTGTAGAGAGTGACGGTGTGTACAGCAGTGATGGCAAGACAGGTGTAGAGAGTGACGGTGTGTACAGCAGTGATGGCAAGACAGGTGTAGAGAGTGACGGTGTGTACAGCAGTGATGGCAAGACAGGTGTAGAGAGTGAAGGTGTGTACAGCAGTGATGGCAAGACAGGTGTAGAGAGTGACGGTGTGTACAGCAGTGATGGCAAGACAGGTGTAGAGAGTGACGGTGTGTACAGCAGTGATGGCAAGACAGGTGTAGAGAGTGATGGTGCTTGAAGGAGTAGGGACAAGGCTGTAAGGCAGGGGGGACTTGTACCTTGAGGCGTGCGAGGGAATGCCCAGTGCCAGTGCCAGGCTGAGCGAGTCCTGTGTTGCAGTGCGTCGGGCTGTCCCCTGGCTAACAAGCACAAGCTGCAGAGACAGCTGCTGGCAGGCATCGAGAACCAGGATCCAGCCCTGGCCAACGCCATCAAGCTTGAAAACCTCAGGTAGCCTTCTGTCTAGATTGCTAGCAGTGAAGCCTGCCCTGTCTGCCCTGCCTCCACCGCCTCCCGTCCTGCTGCTTCCTGTCTTCTCGTGTGTGTACGTGTGTGTGTGTGTGTGTGTGTGTGTGTGTGTGTGTGTGTGTGTGGATAGGTGTGTGGGTAGGTGTGTGTGTGGGGGGGTAGGTGTGTGTGTGTGTGTGCACCTTCCACTTCCTTAACTCGCCCTTCGCTCCCATCTACTGTCTCACCGCATCTTCTCTCTCATCCTCTTCCTTCTTATCCTTGTCATCCCCATTCTCTTTTCTTCTTTGTTCCCTTCTTCCTCCTCGGCATCTTCGTCTTCGTTTTCCTCCCCCTTCTTTTCCATCCCATTCTCCTTTTCCATCCCATTCTCCTTTTCCATCCTCTCCTCCTTTTCCTCCTCCTTTTCCTCCTCCTCCTCCTTTTCCATCCCCTCCTCCTTTTCCTTCTCCTCCTCCTTTTCCATCTCCTCCTCCTTTTCCATCCCCTCCTCCTTTTCCATCCCCTCCTCCTTTTCCTTCTCCTCCTCCTTTTCCATCCCCTCCTCCTTTTCCATCTCCTCCTCCTTTTCCTCCTCCTCCTCCTTTTCCTCTTCCTCCTTTTCCATCTCCTCCTCTTTTTCCTTCTCCTCCTCCTCCTTTTCCATCTCCTCCTCCTCCTTTTCCATCTCCTCCTCTTTTTTCTTCTCCTCCTCCTTTTCCTTCTCCTCCTTTTCCTCCTCCTCCTCTTTCTCTTCCTCCTCCTCCTCCTCGTTTTCCTCCTTTACCTCCTCCTCCTCCTCCGTCTCCGCCTCCTCCTCCACTTCCTCCCCCTCCTCCTCCACTTTCTCCCCCTGCTCCTCCACTTCCTCCCCCTGCTCCTCCACTTCCTCCCCCTGCTCCTCCACTTCCTCCCCCTGCTCCTCCACTTCCTCCCCCTGCTCCTCCATTTCCTCCCCCTGCTCCTCCATTTCCTCCCCCTGCTCCATCCAAGGCCACGTCCCACACTCCACACTGCTCTGTTCCACAGCTGTCCCACTCCTGGCTGTGACGGCTCAGGCCACGCCAACGGCAGCTTCCTGTCCCACCGCAGTCTGTCGGGCTGTCCCAGGGCGTCCCAGGCCATGAAGCGCGCCAAGCTAACGCCAGCAGAGCTGACCTCCCTGCAGCTAAAGGTGGAGGCCGGGGAAGGTGAGTGGCTTTGGCAGACACGGAGGCCAGGGAAGGTGAGTGGCTTTGGCAGACACGGAGGCCGGGGAAGGTGAGTGGCTTTGGCAGACACGGAGGCCGGGGAAGGTGAGTGACTTTGGCAGACATGGAGGACGGGCAAGGTGAGTGACTTTGGCAGACACGGAGCCCGGGCAAGGTGAGTGGCTTTGGCAGACATGGAGGCCGGGGAAGGTGAGTGGCTTTGGCAGACACGGAGGCCGGGCAAGGTGAGTGACTTTGGCAGACACGGAGGCCGGGCAAGGTGAGTGACTTTGGCAGACACGGAGGCCGGGCAAGGTGAGTGGCTTTGGCAGACACGGAGGCCGGGCAAGGTGAGTGGCTTTGGCAGACACGGAGGCCAGGCAATGTGAGTGGCTTTGGCAGACACGGAGGCCGGGCAAGGTGAGTGACTTTGGCAGACACGGAGGCCGGGCAAGGTGAGTGACTTTGGCAGACACGGAGGCCGGGCAAGGTGAGTGACTTTGGCAGACACGGAGGCCGGGCAAGGTGAGTGGCTTTGGCAGACACAGAGGCCGGGGAAGGGGAGTGGCTTTGGCAGACACGGAGGCCGGGGAAGGTGAGTGACTTTGGCAGACACGGAGGCCGGGCAAGGTAAGTGGCTTTGGCAGACACGGAGGCCGGGCAAGGTGAGTGACTTTGGCAGACACGGAGACCGGGCAAGGTGAGTGGCTTTGGCAGACACGGAGGCCGGGCAAGGTGAGTGACTTTGACAGACACGGAGGCCGGGCAAGGTGAGTGACTTTGGCAGACACGGAGCCCGGGCAAGGTGAGTGGCTTTGGCAGACACGGAGGCCGGGGAAGGGGAGTGGCTTTGGCAGACACGGAGGCCGGGGAAGGGGAGTGGCTTTGGCAGACACGGAGGCCGGGCAAGGTGAGTGGCTTTGGCAGACACGGAGGCCGGGCAAGGTGAGTGGCTTTGGCAGACACGGAGGCCGGGGAAGGGGAGTGGCTTTGGCAGACACGGAGGCCGGGCAAGGTGAGTGGCTTTGGCAGACACGGAGGCCGGGGAAGGGGAGTGGCTTTGGCAGACACGGAGGCTGGGGAAGGGGAGTGGCTTTGGCAGACACGGAGGCCGGGCAAGGTGAGTGACTTTGGCAGACACGGAGGCCGGGCAAGGTGAGTGGCTTTGGCAGACACAGAGGCCGGGGAAGGGGAGTGGCTTTGGCAGACACGGAGGCCGGGCAAGGTGAGTGGCTTTGGCAGACACGGAGGCCGGGCAAGGTGAGTGACTTTGGCAGACACGGAGGCCGGGCAAGGTGAGTGGCTTTGGCAGACACGGAGGCCGGGCAAGGTGAGTGACTTTGGCAGACACGGAGGCCGGGCAAGGTGAGTGACTTTGGCAGACACGGAACATAACAGACTGAGCGAGGGAGATAACTTTGTGAAGCCACCACTTCTGACTTACAGAATTTGAAAAGGGGTACGTAGGAGAACATAACTCTAATTGGAGGGATGGGGGTGGGGGGTGGGTTATTAATTACTGCCACCTCTCAATGAGTTCAGATTTGAGTTCAGACCACTTTCTATTCTTCTCCTTCAAACTCTTTCAATCGTTTCATATAGTAGGCGACTTTGGCATCATGAATTTGAGTTTGAGTCTCGAACCGGAAATAGCCAGGTCTTGTTTGCGAAAGGACGCTGCTCTTACTGCAAGTCTGACTTGCCGCCGCCCCCCCCCCCCTCCCCCCCCGCCCCCCCCCCCCTTTTTCCAGGTCGCGCTTGAGTAGTCATGGCAAGCGCGGTATGTTGCTGTGTTTGTCAGTGGCTGAGTGAGGACCACTGCTAGCATCATCATCTCTGGATACTTTTGTAGGAAGCAAAACCACTTTTCTCGATTAGCCATGGAAAAGGTTTTGAATGGTGGTACGTGCCGACGTCGTTAGGTTTAAGCAAAGACCATACATAATAATGTATGGTCTTTGGTTTAAGTACGTTGCCAAAAATGAAAACCATAATGCTACAATATTATAAGTAGGTCAACTAATCTTTGTTTTTATCAATAGTTCGGAAGTGATCGAAAGCATAGGCCTCATTTCCTTTATTTATTTTAATTTTTAGCAGAATCTGACAGCAATACGACGAGTTCTTCTTGCCGAGCTCTTCTTGCCGAGTTCTTGTTCAGGACTGGTCTAACTCTAAGATCAATTTCTAAGAATATCGAAGAAGACGAAGATTCAGATTGACGAGGGGTTCAGAAGAGCGGATTGCTCCTATTGATCTGCTGGCTTCAGTCGTTCTTCGCTTCCTCTTCAGGTCTGCTTAGGTGTCACTGTCAGTCACGCTGCTTGACCCAATCTGGTTCAGAACAGTGTTCAAAGTGGCCGCCCCTCAGCAAGTAGAGATTGAACTACAGCAGTTCTCTTTTCCACCACCAGCTCTCCTCCTCCCACCCCCCTCCCCCCTCCCCCCACCCCCACCCCTTCAAGACACCCTTGCTGGACTTGGTAGTCCTGACTGCAGACTGGGAAGGTCATGCAGTGCATTGTCTGTGTCCCCCTGTCTGTGTCCCCCTGTCTGTGTCCCCCTGTCTGTGTCCCCCTGTCTGTGTCCCCCTGTCTGTGTCCCCCTGTTTGTGTCCCCCTGTCTGTGTCCCCCTGTTTGTGTCCCCCTGTCTGTGTCCCCCTGTTTGTGTCCCCCTGTTTGTGTTTCCCTGTCTGTGTCCCCCTGTTTGTGTCCCCCTGTTTGTATCCCCCCGTTTGTGTCCCCCTGTTTGTGTCCCCCTTTTTGTGTCCCCTTGTTTGTATCTCCCTGTTTGTGTCCCCCTTTCTGTGTCCCCTTGTTTGTATCTCCCTGTTTGTGTCCCCCTTTCTGTGTCCCCTTGTTTGTGTCCCCCTGTTTGTGTCCCATTGTCTGTGTCCCCTTGTTTGTGTCCCCTTGTTTGTGTCCCATTGACTGTATCCCCTTGTTTGTGTCCCATTGTGTCCCCTTGTTTGTGTCCGTCCCATTTTCTGTGTCCCCCTGTTTGTGGCCCATCGTCTGTGTCCCATAGTGTCCCCCTGTTTGTGTCCCATTGTCTATGTCCCCCAGTTTGTGTCCCATTGTCTGTGTCCCCCTGTTTGTGTCCCCCTGTTTGTGTCCCCTTGTTTGTGTCCCCTTGTTTGTGTCACGTTGTATGTGTCCCCCAGTTGTCTGTGTCTCATTGTCTGGTTCATTTTATATGTGTCCCATTGTCTGGACCATATTGTCAGTGTCCCACTGCCCGTGTCCCACTGCCCGTGTCCCACTGCCCATGTCCCACTGTCTGTGTCCCACTATCTGTGTCCCATTGCCTGTGTCCCGCCACCTGTGTCCCACTGTCTGTGTCCTACTGTGTCCCATTCAATGTGTCCCACTGTGCCCCACCATTTGAGTCCCACTATCTTTGTCCTAATGTGTCCCATTCAGTGTGTCCCATTGCCTTTGTCTTACTGCCTTTGTCCCACTGCCTGTGTCCCATTTTCTGTGTCCCCTTGTTTGTGTCATATTGTCTGTCCCACTGTCTGTGTCCCAGTGCCTGTGTCCCCCTGCCTTTGTCCCTCTGTCTGTGTCCTACTGTGCCCCATTCAGTGTGTATCACTGCCTTTGTCTTACTGCCTTTGTCCCACTGCCTGTGACCCACCTCCTGTGTCTTACCATATGTGTCTGACTGTCTGTGCCCCACTAAATGCGGCAACTAGTGGGTAGATACAGAGACTGCACCGTCTTCAGAACTCTGTGGCAACCAGTGAGCAGATACAGAGACTGCGCCGTCTTCAGAACTCTGCGGCAACTAGTGAGCAGATACAGAGACTGCGCCGTCTTCAGAACTCTGTGGCAACTAGTGGGCAGATACAGAGACTGCACCGTCTTCAGAACTCTGTGGCAACCAGTGAGCAGATACAGAGACTGCGCCGTCTTCAGAACTCTGCGGCAACTAGTGAGCAGATACAGAGACTGCACCGTCTTCAGAACTCTGTGGCAACTAGTGAGCAGATACAGAGACTGCACCGTCTTCAGAACTCTGTGGCAACCAGTGAGCAGATACAGAGACTGCACCGTCTTCAGAACTCTGTGGCAACCAGTGAGCAGATACAGAGACTGCACCGTCTTCAGAACTCTGTGGCAGCTAGTGGGCAGATACAGAGACTGTACTGTCTTCAGAACTCTGTGGCAGCTAGTGGGCAGATACAGAGACTGAACTGTCTTCAGAACTCTGTGGCAACCAGTGAGCAGATACAGAGACTGCACCGTCTTCAGAACTCTGTGGCAGCTAGTGGGCAGATACAGAGACTGTACTGTCTTCAGAACTCTGTGGCAGCTAGTGGGCAGATACAGAGACTGTACTGTCTTCAGAACTCTGTGGCAACTAGTGGGCAGACACAGATACTGCACCGTCTTCAGAACTCTGTGGCAACTAGTGGGCAGATACAGAGACTGCACCGTCTTCAGAACTCTGTGGCAGCTAGTGGGCAGATACAGAGACTGTACTGTCTTCAGAACTCTGTGGCAACTAGTGGGCAGACACAGATACTGCACCGTCTTCAGAACTCTGTGGCAACTAGTGGGCAGATACAGAGACTGCACCGTCTTCAGAACTCTGCGGCAAGAGTGGTAAAGCGACAGCCAAGATGGGCTCACATGACTCCAATGCTCCAAGATTGTCATTGGCTACCAGTTTGACTAAGATAGGAATTTAAAACTCTTTCCATCGTTTTCAAGTGTGCGACTGATCAGGCTCCATCCTGCCTGTCCGAACTGGTCAAGACTCATAATCCCACGAGGAATTTCCGATCCTCAAGCCGATGACTGCTTTGTGTCCCACAAACAAGACTGAAAAACAATGGCAATCGATCATTTAGTTTTGTGGAACCCAGACTGTGGAACCAGCTTCCTGAGTCACTGAGGTCAGCTCCGTGTTTGGCTGCCTTCAAAACTGGCCTCAAGTCTGATTTATTTCACAATGTCGTGCCATGAGCACATTCTGTGATCAAGCCTCCGAGTAGCTGGATTACAGGGGCACGCCACAATGAAAATACATACATACATACATACATACATACATACATACATACATACATACATACATACATACATACATACATACATACATACATACATACATACATACATACATACATACATACATACATACATACATACATACACACACACACACACACACACACACACACACACACACACACACACACACACACACACACACACACACACACACACACACACACACACACACACACACACACACACACACACACACACACCACACACACACACACACACACACACACACACACACACACACATACACACATACATACATACATACATACATACATACATACATACATACATACATACATCCCAAAAAGACTTTATTCATGAAAATTGCACAAAGTCTGCGCACATGAACAACTAATGAATAAACACACTTTGTAACTTGAGCTGTCCGATCCACGGAAGAGATAATGAAGACCTACTTTGGCATGTAAAGTGGTGAAAGCCAACACAACAACAGCTAGATTGTCTACACCAAGAAGATTAGCTATATACATGTCCACAATGACACACATAGGCATGGGTTTTCATGAGTGGGCAAAATGTCAAACACAAAATATAGAGCTGTTAAGCTACATACATGTATATATCTGTCGAGCCAAACATACAGGATGTCACGTTCAGTGTAGACTCCTGCATAGTAGCTACAGTCATATTTATATTTATATACTCCTCAGTAGGATGTGAGTATATGAGGCAGGTTATAGCATTCAGATGTTCAGTGTTGTACTGAAATTTTCTTGTATTCATATATCAGAGCATTTTCTTTAACATTTAACATTCCCTCATTTTGACATGAAATACTGGGAACAGCTTTTTAGCATTATTGAGTTATACAAGAACCAACACAAGCAATTGGCATTCACACATCCCTCACCAGCATTCCTCACCAGGACAAAAGTGACTGCATAAAGCATTTTAGAGAATCCGGTAAGGCACTGAAATGTATATGCACTTACACACTAAAGATTTCTTTACGCATATTTTTTCTCACTTTGGTATAAGAGACTAAATACAGGATTAATCAGCACAAACAAGGAAAGTGGCACATGAACATTGCAGTCAGGATCCATATTGCAAGTGTAAAAAATATACACATATTCCTTTATTATTAGTTCTGAACACAGGCACAATGACTATTAAAGGTCATAATTTAGAAGTACACACCACTCAACATGTTCTCCCATCTCCCTGCTGTGATTCAAGGGAAGTAATGTGAATTATCTCCCTTAGACTGCACTTGACAGTCAACCCACTCTCACCCTGAACTGCATCATACCACTCTTTCCTGCAAGACAGATCTACACCTCTTTCTCCAGATGATGAAGGAGCCAATCATTGTACTCACTGAGCAGTATCGAGCAACTGCTTTGGCTCTCTGTGTGTTTAGTCCTAGCATTTTCAGTCCACAGCACAATCTGCTGTGGACACCTCCAAGCGACCCTATGACCAGCACAATTACTTTACATTCAAACCCAGTTTCATGGATTCTCTGACATACATACATGTTCCATTGTTCCACTGCCTGTGTCCCTCCATCTGTGTCCCACTGTGTCACATTTATTGTGTCCCACTGCTTTTGTCCCACAGCCCATGTCCCACCGTGTCCCATTGTCTCATCGCCTGTGTCCCATTGTCTGTCCCACTACCTGTGTCTCACTGCCCATGTCCCACTGTGTACCACCTGTGTCCCATTGTCTGTCCCACTGCCTGTGTCTCACTGCCTGTGTCCCACCACCTGTGTCCCACTGCCTGTGTCCCACTGCCTGTGTCCCACCACCTGTGTCCCACTGCCTGTGTCCCACCACCTGTGTCCCACTGCCTGTGTCCCACCACCTGTGTCCCACTGCCTCAGTGTCCCACTGCCTGTGTCCCACTGCCTGTGTCCCACTGCCTGTGTCCCACCACCTATGTCCCACCACCTGTGTCCCACTGCCTATGTCCCACTGCCTATGTCCCACTGCCTATGTCCCACTGCCTATGTCCCACTGCCTATGTCCCACTGCCTATGTCTCACTGCCTGTGTCTCACTGCCCATGTCCTGCTGCCCAGATCTGGAGAATGACGAGGAGCTGCACACCCTGGAGGCTGAGATCGCCGCTCTGCGAAACTCCAGTGTTGGGCTGGAAGGCACCGTGGCTCGACTGCGTGGCGAAGTGTCGGCCCTGGAAACCCAAATCTCTCAAACCTCCCAGCATAACGGCCTGCTGGAGGAAAAGCACTGCGAACTCAACCAGGTAGGAGCAGAGTTACTCTCTTTACAAAAATACGACTGTGACAGTGGGCACTGGGGTAGTGGCTGTTACTCTGTATACAAGGATACACACTGGCTGTGAGAGTGGGCACTGGGATAGTGGCTGTTACTCTGTATACAAGGATTGGCTGTGAGAGTGGGCACTGGGGTAGTGGCTGTTACTCTGTATACAAGGATACACACTGGCTGTGAGAGTGGGCACTGGGGTAGTGGCTGTTACTCTGTATACAAGGATTGGCTGTGACAGTGGGCACTGGGGTAGTGGCTGTTACTCTGTATACAAGGATTGGCTGTGAGAGTGGGCACTGGGATAGTGGCTGTTACTCTGTATACAAGGATACACACTGGCTGTGAGAGTGGGCACTGGGGTAGTGGCTGTTACTCTGTATACAAGGATTGGCTGTGAGAGTGGGCACTGGGGTAGTGGCTGTTACTCTGTATACAAGGATACACACTGGCTGTGAGAGTGGGCACTGGGATAGTGGCTGTTACTCTGTATACAAGGATTGGCTGTGACAGTGGGCACTGGGGTAGTGGCTGTTACTCTGTATACAAGGATTGGCTGTGAGAGTGGGCACTGGGGTAGCGGCTGTTACTCTGTATACAAGGATACACACTGGCTGTGAGAGTGGGCACTGGGGCAGTGGCTGTTACTCTGTATACAAGGATACACACTGGCTGTGAGAGTGGGCACTGGGGTAGTGGCTGTTACTCTGTATACAAGGATTGGCTGTGACAGTGGGCTCTGGGGGAGTGGCTGTTACTCTGTATACAAGGATACATATTGGCTGTGACAGTGGGCACTGGGGTAGTGGCTGTTACTCTGTATACAAGGATTGGCTGTGACAGTGGGCACTGGGGTAGTGGCTGTTACTCTGTATACAAGGATTGGCTGTGACAGTGGGCACTAGGGTAGTGGCTGTTACTCTGTATACAAGGATACACACTGGCTGTGAGAGTGGGCACTGGGGTAGTGGCTGTTACTCTGTATACAAGGATTGGCTGTGACAGTGGGCACTGGGGTAGTGGCTGTTACTCTGTATACAAGGATTGGCTGTGACAGTGGGCACTAGGGTAGTGGCTGTTACTCTGTATACAAGGATACACACTGGCTGTGAGAGTGGGCACTGGGGTAGTGGCTGTTACTCTGTATACAAGGATTGGCTGTGACAGTGGGCACTGGGGTAGTGGCTGTTACTCTGTATACAAGGATTGGCTGTGACAGTGGGCACT
>JAWQFJ010000751.1:0-66504 GCA_034096865.1 Theodoxus fluviatilis | reverse complement strand
AAAAAAGTGGGTTCCTAAAATGGGACCCCATTATTTTTTCATCGGATTCGGTATCTCCATATCACGAAACGGATGCAGCCAGAGTGGCAAAGCTGGACCCCATTTGTTGATTTGCAACTTCAAGGTGTGTGAGAACTTCACACACTTTTCTGTGTGAGCCAACCAGTAAAAGGACGAAAGTGTGTGAAAGCAAGGAGAACAACTCTGAAGCAACTTCCGCCTTGCTCGCACCGCGTTCGACGCCATTTTTTCCAGTTCAATGTGAGTATTGTATCAGTTCTTGTTTGCTTTTTTGGGGTGGTTTTCTCACTTTGCAGATGTCATTTAACATTGAAGCACTGTATCTAATTTTTAGATTAAGTTGATTGATCATTTTAACAAGCGAAAGGCACGTTCGTAGCACAAAAAAGTCTTCATCTGAGATTGAGTTGAAATGCAGTCACAGCGTGACCGAAATGTAGGTCATGATGCTAACGAGGCTAATGTCTTCGAAATGGCTTCGAACGAGTGTATATATATCTTTATCCCATTCTTGAATATGATATATTTAAGCTATTCTAACTATATTTGACCAAATTACGTTAGAAACAGCATTCGCGATTTCTAAGTGAGCGCCGCCATTTTCTTGACCTCCATTTTGGCGACTGAAATGTATATTAAATGAATGCATTATATTATGTGGTTGTCTTAACATCTTTAAATAAAGTAAGTTAACTTTAAGTGTGAAAAGCTAACAATGTTCATTTTTAGCACATATTCAAGAAGAAGATATCGATATATATATATATGCTCATTTCTAAGCCTGCCTATCACAGCAATGAAAGGTGCATTAATTTTCTGCGATATGTAGTCAAAGGGGAATTAACTCGTTTTTTTAACTCTTCAATGGTAAAAGAGCAGATAAATGCCCTTTGGTCACTAGACAGATGAGCGTTCGGCTTACGGACATGCGGTAGGTTTAAATTGACTGTGTTCATAATTGTTCTGTAGCGGATTTTTGCATTGATATACAAATGTGGCCCGGCATGAATTAATTCGGTATAACTCACCGACAGTGTTTAGGGAAAACAGCCTGAAACTACATGTATGGAGTTCAGTTCAGTTCAGTTCAGTCTCTTAACCCTGAGACTGAGTTGCGGCCAAAATGGCGCTAATGTCTTCGAAATGGCTTAGAAATGAGCATATATATTGTTATCCCCTTCTTGAATATGATGTATTTAAGCTATTCTAACTATATTTGACCAAATTACGTTAAAAACAGCAACATTTTGAAACAGACATGCGGTCGATCGCCATTTCGATCGATATACCGTAAAGGCACTAATGCACTTTGCAGTAATCACTGTAATGGCGCTAACGAGGCTAAGCCTAATGTCTTCGAAATCATCGGAAATGGCTTAGAAATGAGCACATATATCGTTATCCCCTTCTTGAATATGATATGATGCGGTAGCATCTCATTTCCAGGGCTTGTATCTGTCTCTGTAGTTCAAATTTGAGTGTCCAGGACTCGCATGCATACAAGAATACGGAGATGGACATGGAGTTACAGTATTATAAATTGTAAGAAAAAATTACTACGTACAACCAGGATCTCGTCTTTTGGATTTTGCTCAGCTGACTTCTAGAAATAATAACAATAATTATCTGAACAAGGCGCATTGTAGATCTGATTATTCCCTGAGGGGCACAAACGATAAATGTTGCATTCTTGTGCATTATGTTTTAAGTTTAGCAAGATCATTGCATCAATGAAAATTAAGTTTCATTTCTTCTTTAAAATTTGGTATTTATATTTGGCTCCAGAGTGGGGCACTTTCCAGTTTGCTGTTTTGGTTCCTCTTTCCTGTCATGCTGTCTTTTTTTTTCATGAATTATTTTATGTTTTCTGCCTTCTTGCTCATTTGCCTGTATTTTGTTTAAAAACTCTCCCCTCTTGCCGCTTGTCTCGCGATTCATGTCTTCTTTAGTATGTAGCTAACTGTGTTCAGATATAAGTCCAGCAATAGGTAGGTTAGGGCCTATTATAACATACATTACGTCACAAGTGGTATTGGGCAGTCACTGAGTACACAGAATTACACACATTTTGATTTTGCTTGCTTGCAGCGCAAGTGTTCTGATGGACGAGATGGCTAGCACACAGAACACCACCAACAGCGACAGCGGACACGGAGAGAGCCCCTTCAACAACAGGTGAGAACAAATACATGGTTTAACCTGTAGCACCCGCAAGTCATACTAATGCGCCAAATAGAAAAACTGATTTATGTGCCATGCACTGGTTGGTTCACTGGACCTTAAGCAAGAAATTCAATTCAGTTCATGCACTGGTTGGTTTCGCCATTTTTGTATCACATCTCGACAAATCATTGAATAAATAAGCTACAGGCTTCTAATGTCATTTTTAAAAAATGTAAGTAGGTGGTGGTCACAGCGTCCCCCTTTGTGTGTGTGGGGGTGCCTTATGAGATATTCGTCTTTACGTTATCATTATTGTTATTATTTGAATTGCATTCGTGCGGTACTGAAATGCGACAGTGTCTTTTTTTCATGAATTATTTTATGTTTTCTGCCTTCTTGCTCATTTGCCTGTATTTTGTTTAAAAACTCTCCCCCCTTGCCGCTTGTCTCGCGATTCATGTCTTCTTTAGTATGTAGCTAACTGTGTTCAGATATAAGTCCAGCAATAGGTAGGTTAGGGCCTATTATAACATACATTACGTCACAAGTGGTATTGGGCAGTCACTGAGTACACAGAATTACACACATTTTGATTTTGCTTGCTTGCAGCGCAAGTGTTCTGATGGACGAGATGGCTAGCACACAGAACACCACCAACAGCGACAGCGGACACGGAGAGAGCCCCTTCAACAACAGGTGAGAACAAATACATGGTTTAACCTGTAGCACCCGCAAGTCATACTAATGCGCCAAATAGAAATTTTGCTTGTAGACTGAAAAACTGATTTATGTGCCATGCACTGGTTGGTTCACTGGACCTTAAGCAAGAAATTCAATTCAGTTCATGCACTGGTTGGTTTCGCCATTTTTGTATCACATCTCGACAAATCATTGAATAAATAAGCTACAGGCTTCTAATGTCATTTTTAAAAATGTAAGTAGGTGGTGGTCACAGCGTCCCCCTTTGTGTGTGTGTGGGTGCCTTATGAGATATTCGTCTTTACGTTATCATTATTGTTATTATTTGAATTGCATTCGTGCGGTACTGAAATGCGACAGTGTCTTTTTTTTCATGAATTATTTTATGTTTTCTGCCTTCTTGCTCATTTGCCTGTATTTTGTTTAAAAACTCTCCCCCCTTGCCGCTTGTCTCGCGATTCATGTCTTCTTTAGTATGTAGCTAACTGTGTTCAGATATAAGTCCAGCAATAGGTAGGTTAGGGCCTATTATAACATACATTACGTCACAAGTGGTATTGGGCAGTCACTGAGTACACAGAATTACACACATTTTGATTTTGCTTGCTTGCAGCGCAAGTGTTCTGATGGACGAGATGGCTAGCACACAGAACACCACCAACAGCGACAGCGGACACGGAGAGAGCCCCTTCAACAACAGGTGAGAACAAATACATGGTTTAACCTGTAGCACCCGCAAGTCATACTAATGCGCCAAATAGAAATTTTGCTTGTAGACTGAAAAACTGATTTATGTGCCATGCACTGGTTGGTTCACTGGACCTTAAGCAAGAAATTCAATTCAGTTCATGCACTGGTTGGTTTCGCCATTTTTGTATCACATCTCGACAAATCATTGAATAAATAAGCTACAGGCTTCTAATGTCATTTTTAAAAAATGTAAGTAGGTGGTGGTCACAGCATCCCCCTTTGTGTGTGTGTGGGTGCCTTATGAGATATTCGTCTTTACGTTATCATTATTGTTATTATTTGAATTGCATTCGTGCGGTACTGAAATGCGACAGTGAGAGAATCTCAGAGTCGGATCAGGAACCACTGCACACTTCTCAGCATGACGAGGCGGACGGCACTGAGGCCACTGCTGATGCACATTCATTTTCCCGGAAAATTTCAATAATAATAATAATAATAATTATAATAATAATAATAATAATAATAATAACAAACCTGTTTACCTTACGCTTTTGGCGTTAAAAAAATACGATTTTGGGGGGGGGGGGGGGTCATTGTACACTTCTACGATTTGTAATGATAAAATATGATTTTATTAATTTTAGAGCAGAAAAAGTTTTTTTTATAATTCATCTACGAAATCCACAAACAAAGCCAAATTTTTGTTCTCATACCGGAAACGCAATCATACTGGAAACGCACGTACAGGATTAAGGATGCCCGCTAACCTTAAACTATGCGTGCGATCACTTGAACTGATCTGATACAGAAAATACAAGATAAAGGTTAGTGATTTGTGCTTAACTTAATAATTAGCGTAAGAGCACCTGAGTCATGCGGGCCTTGCCCTTTTTGTTCATAGTTGCCTTAATAATGTGTTTTTTGTTGTTTTTTCTTCAGGAAAATGTACTGTGAGACTGAGAGTGAACAGGAAATCGTTCTTGAAACTTCAGAAAGCGACACCGACAGCATCATATTTCCTATGTTGAGGTCAGTAGGGTGCTCTTCCTTGCTATGATTCTGTTGCTATTGTTTTTTAGTGCTGCTGTTGCTCTGCTTATTTTGATTTTGATCAACGCAGAAAAGATTTTTCTTTCATTTGCAACAATTTGCGTGACCACAGAAGTGCTGTGTCAAAAGAAATAAACCTTATTATACTTATTATGAACGAACAATCCGGAAGTGGCTGGTACTTCCGGTTGGTTTGTTCATGAGAAACCAGTTGGTAACGCCTATTTCTTTTGACACAGCACTCCTGAAGTCACGCAAATAGTTCCAAATGAAAGAAGAATCCTTTCTGCGTTGATCTAAATCAAAATGAGCAGCGAGGGTGGTGCTTTTTTGACTCACATGCAAAGCAAAAGTGAGTCTATGTACTCACCCGTTCCGGGCGTCCGGGCGTCCGAAAACTTTAACGTTGGACTTTTCTCAGAGACTATTAAGTCTATCAATACCAAATGTGGCATGATGGTGTATGATGACAAGGCCTCAAAAAACATACACAGTGACTTGACCTTGCTTCAAGGACAAGGTCGCAGGGGCCATAAATGTTGTCTAAAAAACAGCCATTTTTTTTACATTTTCTCAATTTTCTCTGAAGTATTTGAGATTGGAAACCTCACCTATATATGGTATATAGGGCAAAGTAATCCCTATCTTTTGATATCAGTTTGGTTGACCTTGCTTCAAGGTCAAGGTCACAGGAGCTCTTTAAAGTTGGATTGTATACATATTTTGAAGTGACCTTGACCCTGAACTATGGAAGATAACTGTTTCAAACTTAATAATTATGTGGGGCACATGTTATACTTTCATCATGAGACACATTTTGTCACATATCATCAAGGTCAAGGTCACTTTGACCCTTATGAAATGTGATCAAAATGTGGTAGTGAACCACTAAAAGTGACCATATCTCATGGTAGAAAGTGCCATTGTGCTTCCTATGTCTTGAATTAACAGCTTTGTGTTGCATGACCTTGGGTGACCTTGACCTTGGGTCAAGGTCACATGTATTTTGGTAGGAAAATGTGCAAAGCAGTTCTTAGTGTATGATGTCATTGCTAGGTTTAGTTGTTTGACCTTGACCTTGAAGGTCACCTGAAGGTCAAGGTCATGTAAATGTCAAGATCATGTAAAGGTCAAGGTCAAGCATGTGAGTCGTATGGGCTTTGCTCTTCTTGTTTATAATTTTATTTTTGAAAACACCACCCAAACAAGTGTCACTGAAGTGTCCTTCCTTGTCTCTCTCTCCCCAGGTAACCAAATCACAGAAACTATCATGTTTTCAGCTCCTGTGGCTCTTCTTGTTATTCTGTTCCTGTTCCTGTTTCAGACATTGCATGATAACCACTTCCCTTACACCACATAGCACAGTCAAGTAATATTTTGAC
Organism: Theodoxus fluviatilis; assembly: GCA_034096865.1. Classification (NCBI taxonomy): domain Eukaryota; kingdom Metazoa; phylum Mollusca; class Gastropoda; order Cycloneritida; family Neritidae; genus Theodoxus; species Theodoxus fluviatilis. Next base: position 60,496 of record JAWQFJ010000751.1, on the reverse strand, counting down.
TATCAGTTTCGTTGTTGGTGTTTTCAGACCAAAGGGCTCAGAATGGCAAGCAGAAAAAGATGGCTGTGGGCGAGCGGAAAAAGAGGACTGTGGACAAGCGGAAAAAGAGGACTGTGGACGAGCGGAAAAAGAGGACTGTGGACGAGCGGAAAAAGAGGACTGTGGACGAGCGGAAAAAGAGGACTGTGGACTAGCGGAAAAAGAGGACTGTGAAAGTTCTGTACTGATTGTGAATTGTGAAAATTATGACTCTGGTGCAAGTGACATGGACGTTTGTGATAAGGATGATTGTCAAACAGATGAAACCAGTCCAGTCAGTGTTAGTAGAAATACAGGCAAATGGAAGAAACAACACTCTTGCTTGTTTTGCCAAAAAATGGTCCTGAAAATGTCCACTCACCTGCAGAAAGTGCACTCAAATGAAAAAGAGGTAGCAGCTATATTGTTGCTTGCCAAAGGCTCCAAAGAGAGAAGGGAAGCATTTGTAATGCTTCAAAATCAAGGAGACTTTGCATATAACCGTGAGGTCTTTGAGGAAGGAACCGGTAGTTTGATTCCCAAGTACAGGAAAAGCCAGAGACGAGTAGAAGACTGCCTGGCATGTCCATTTTGCAAGGGCCTGTATAAACGGCAGCTGTTGACAACCCACACCAATAGATGTCCACGAAAGCCGGAAGGAAGTTTCAGAAGAGGTCAGATTGCTGGCATGGCCAGAGGCATGATGCCTATCGACAGCTCAGTTTCACAAGCCTTTTTTCAGCAAGTTTTGGTGAAAATGAGAGATGATGATGTGTCACGCATTGTGAGGTCAGATTCACTTCTTCTTCGGTTTGGAGAGAGACTTTTCCACAAACGAGATGTTGAGGAGCACTCGAGCGATCAGATTCGTTCGCGTGTACGAGAAGTGGGACGACTTGTTCAAACAGCAAGGCAGCAGTCTGACATGAAAGTGTCCTCACTGAGAGCCCTTATTGATCCTGCAAATTTTAACATTCTTCTTTCAAGTGTGAAGACGATAGCAGAGTACTCCGAGACAACACACATGTTTCAGAAAGGAAACCTTGCTCTCAAACTCGGATACTCACTTCAGAGGTGCAACCGGATCTTGAGATCAGAGGCCATCAAGTCTGATGATGCAGAGCAAGAATCTGTCTCCAATCGCTTTGAGCGTCTCTTCCAAGGGGACTGGAATGATCATGTGTCTGCAGGGGCAGCCCAAAGCGTGGAAAGATGCAAGATGAACAAACCCAAGCTACTGCCTTCATTGAAGGATGTAGAAAAGGTCCACACTGTCCTTGAGGCGGACATGCAGTCATCTGACTATGAAACACTGGTGAAGTCAACATTGTGCTCCCTGACAATCTTCAACCGCAAAAGAGGTGGAGAGATCCAGAGGATGAAAGCCAATGAATGCAACGTGAAAAGCAGCTCTTCTGCTTCAAACCCAGAACTGACTTTAGGGCTTTCTGTCACCGAGAAAAAACTTGTGAACATTTTGCAGAGGTTAGAAATCCGAGGAAAGTTCAATCGTCCAGTCCCAGTGCTTCTCACTCCGCAAATGGTGGACTGCATCAACCGACTGCACCAACTGCGTACTGAGAAGAAGATAGACAGCATCTACCTTTTCTCAAGACCAACAGGAGCAAGGCCTTACAGAGGGTCTGATATACTGAGAGAATATGCCGCAAAAGCTGAAATCACTGAGAAAGAATTGTTCACAGCAACAAACCTCCGAAAACAGCTGGCTACTTTGAGCCAGGTCCTGCAGATCTCAAAGCTGGAACAAGACCAATTGGCTACATTTATGGGCCATGATATTCACGTTCACAGAAATGTGTATCGCATGCAGGTGGATATCATCCAGAAAGCAAAAGTGGCAAGCATTCTTCTACAGCTCAATCGGGGAGTCAAGGTGAACATGGACCCAGCCATCGAAACTGAAGAACTACAACCAGATGATGAACCTGAGACACCTCGGCGAGCGGAAAAAGAGGGCTGTGGGCGAGCGGAAAAAGAGGACTGTGGAAGAGCGGAAAAAGAGGGCTGTGGACGAGCGGAAAAAGAGGACTGTGGACAAGCGGAAAAAGAGGACTGTGGACAAGCGGAAAAAGAGGACTGTGGGCGAGCGGAAAAAGAGGACTGTGGACAAGCGGAAAAAGAGGGCTGTGGGCGAGCAGAAAACAACGCAACGCAAGATTTGCTGCCAGCGTCCCAAGTTGTGAGTGATTCAGACTATGAACCTTCAGGTGCAGGCGATGATCCAACTGACTATCCCCGTGTCAGCAAAGCCAGGCGTACAAGAAAAACATGCAGGCAAGCGGAAAACAACGCAACACAAGATTGGCTGCCAGCGTCCCAAGATGTGAGTGATTCAGACTATGAACCATCAGGTGCAGGCAATGATCTACCTGACTCTCCCACTGTCAGCAAAGCCACGCGTACAAGAAAACCATGCAGAAAGATACCATGGACCATTGAAGAACTTGACAGTGTGAACAGGCAGTTGGCAGGATGTCTCCACCTCAATACAGTCCCCAAAAAACATGAAGCAGAGCAGGCAAGGGCTGCTGAGCCTTCTTTAAGAAAAAGACACTGGAAAGACATTAAGAACTGTGTGTATAACATGCTTCAAAAGAAAAGAAAAATAGCAAAGTAGATGCCATAAAGTTATAACTGTGCTGCAACTAACACTGGGTATATACTGTCTATTGAGATAAAACCAGATCACACTGCCAATTACTCTGGTAGGACAGCTCTGAAGGATTGAAGTTTTGGCCAATGACCTAGCATGGAGAAGATAATATATGAGCAAATGTGTGCCTCATCTGGTCAATGTTCAAGCTAACTTTACCTGCAATACAGCAAGGAGACCTCATGGTGGATGTAGTGCTATATGTAGCACATTTTATGGGGCAGTGGCAGTACAGCAAGGAAACCTCAGGGTTGATTTAGTGTTATGTGTAGCACACTTGATGGGGCAGTAGCATGGTGGACTCAGTGTTATGTGTAGCACACTTAATGGGGTAGTAGCAACACAGCAAAGACTTCAGGGTGGATTTAGGGTTTTGTGTATCACACTTAATGGGGTAGTAGCAATACAGCAAAGAGACTTAATGATGGATTTAGTGCTTTATGTAGCACACTTGATGGGGCAGTAGCAGTACAGCAAGGAGACCTCATGGTGGATGTAGTGCTATGTGTAGCACACTTGATGGGGCAGTAGCATGGTGGACTCAGTGTTATGCGTAGCACACTTAATGGGGTAGTAGCAACACAGCAAAGACTTCAGGGTGGATTTAGGGTTTTGTGTATCACACTTAATGGGGTAGTAGCAATACAGCAAAGAGATTTCTTGATGGATTTAGTGCTTTATGTAGCACACTTGATGGGGCAGCAGCAGTACAGCAAGGAGACCTCATGGTGGACTCAGTGTTATGTGTAGCACACTTAATGGGGTAGTAGCAACACAGCAAAGACTTCAGGGTGGATTTAGGGTTTTGTGTAGCACACTTAAGTGGGTAGTAGCAATACAGCAAGGAGACTTCATGATGGATTTAGTGCTTTTTGTAGCACACTTAATGGGGCAGTAGCAGTACAGCAAGGAGACCTCATGGTGGACTCAAGTGTTATGTGTAGCATACTTGATGGGGCAGTAGCAGTACAGCAAGGAGACCTCATGGTGGATTTAGGGTTTTGTGTAGCACACTTGATGGGGCAGTAGCAGTACAGCAAGGAGACCTCATGGTGGACTCAGTGTTATGTGTCGCACACTTAATGGGGTAGTAGCAACACAGCAAAGACTTCAGGGTGGATTTAGGGTTTTGTGTATCACACTTAATGGGATAGTAGCAATACAGCAAAGAGACTTCATGTTGGATTTAGTGCTTTATGTAGCACACTTGATGGGGCAGTAGCAGTACAGCAAGGAGACCTCATGGTGGATGTAGTGCTATATGTAGGACACTTTATGGGGCAGTAGCAGTACAGCAAGGAGACCTCAGGGTGGACTCAGTGTTATGTGTAGCACACTTGATGGGGCAGTAGCAATACAGCAAAGAGACTTAATGATGGATTTAGTGCTTTATGTAGCACACTTGATGGGGCAGTAGCAGTACAGCAAGGAGACCTCATGGTGGACTCAGTGTTATGTGTAGCACACTTAATGGGGTAGTAGCAACACAGCAAATACTTCAGGGTGGATTTAGGGTTTTGTGTAGCACACTTAAGTGGGTAGTAGCAATACAGCAAGGAGACTTCATGATGGATTTAGTGCTTTTTGTAGCACACTTAATGGGGCAGTAGCAGTACAGCAAGGAGACCTCATGGTGGACTCAAGTGTTATGTGTAGCATACTTGATGGGGCAGTAGCAGTACAGCAAGGAGACCTCATGGTGGATTTAGGGTTTTGTGTAGCACACTTGATGGGGCAGTAGCAGTACAGCAAGGTCATTGCATCAATGAAAATTAAGTTTCATTTCTTCTTTTAAATTTGGAATTTATATTTGACCCCAGAGTGCACTTTCTAGTTTGCTGTCTTTGGTTCCTCTTTTCTGTCTTGCTCTCTTTTTCTTCATTGATTTTTTTTTCTGCCTTCTTGCTCATTTGCCTGTTACAGATAGACACATAAAGTAAAAACAAAAAATGTTTGAAATTAAATGAACAATATTTTGGTGTACAGTTTGTAGTCTTTATTCAAATCCTGATGTTTTGGTCAAATGTTAAATGATAAACATTTGTGGGTTTTTTTCCCTCCTCGAGAAATAAAACAGGTAAAAATCACTGCAATAGTGTGTAAATACCCTATAAACCCTACTGGATGTTGCTTTATCATCTGTGCATACTAATGTATCATTCTTAAATTATAATGCAAAATCGATGATCCAGGTATTTGAGAGGCAAAATGAAGTAATTCTGTTTACCTATACTCTCTTACAAGTTACATCTTATGCAATATTCCTCAAAGCATTGCAAATGTAGAAACTGAATAGCATCAATATATGTGAATAATTTAACATGAAAACAGTCTGCAGTAAAGTTTGTCTCCTACATTCATGATTTGATCATTTGTCTGTAATAAAACTGAAAAATTATACTGATTTTTGTCATTATGTGACACAAGATGGCATTACACACTACACAAACATTTTCAAAAACTTACCTCAAACCAGCAATACTACAAAAGCATCAAGAAAGTTGCTATATTAATATACATGAATACCCTTTCATGTATATAAAAAACCCACCAAAACACTGGTGAAGGTAGGAGGCACATTCACACATACCAGTGTGCCTGATTGCGGCAAGCAGTCTCATCCAAACCAGTAATCCAGTTGCAGGAAACTTGGAAGTTCACCCAGTAATCTAATTGCAGGAAACTTGAGAGTACATGCAGTAATCCAGTTGCAAGGAAATTTAAAGTACAACACAGTAATCCAGTTGCATGAAACTTGAAAGTACACATGTCCACATAGTTCTGCTATCTATAAGAGTTATCTACACGAACAACGGATCAGTCTTGTCGTCGAGCGCGTTGTCTGCCAAGTGCAGGTTGCTCAGTATTCCTTGGAAACGTGTGAGCGACATTGTCTGACCAAAAAACGTGGTGGCATCGACTTCATCTGTGCTCCAATAGTCTGGAATGGATGATTTCACAACAATGCCCATGTCCATGAGGATCACGAGAGCAAGGAATGTTTTCATTTCGTCACAGCTGACAGGCGACCAGCGTAACAATCGCTCAGCGCATACAGGTTTGTTTGCTCCACAAGCAAATCAAAAACTGTATCGTCCAGGAATATATTGAAAAAGTAATTGGCTCAGCGTCAGAGTATCTCCATGAACTGCGCAATTAGCGGCTCGTCAGCTGTTCGCACATTCAGCGTCGCTGAGCTCTGTGTTCAGAATGCTGTTCGCATCCACCTCTCACTATCATTTTCTCCTACCTCAGATCACTCGCAGCTTGAGATATCGGCATTCTTGAGCTAATTACAGCTTGCCTGATTAATTCATCCAAAGTTTCCCCACCATCTTCATCTTCGGCAGCTGAAAGATTAAAATCTTCGAACAGATTTCACGATCTCGACGGACATGTTGACTCGAGCTTCGCCGGACACGTTGACTCGAGCTTCCACTTCGATACGTACCGGAAGTAGTCCATAATTTCTACTCTAAATATAGATTACGGGACCTCACTTTTAAGAAAAAAACCCATTTATTTAGGGCCTTCTATCAGCAAATCATATTTTGATATCTGTTGTTTTTTGGAGTGTATGCTTTAACTAGAGCCTAGAGAACAGCTTGGCATTAATTTTATATTTTTCTGATAAGTGGAAGGGCAAGAACCCACTTTTCGTATGTTTTCTCAAGAACCCACTTGCGCCAAAATACACTGTATACAAGGATTGGCTGTGACAGTGGGCACTGGGGTAGTGGCTGTTACTCTGTATACAAGGATACATATTGGCTGTGACAGTGGGCACTGGGGTAGTGGCTGTTACTCTGTATACAAGGCTTGGCTGTGACAGTGGGCACTGGGGTAGTGGCTGTTACTCTGTATACAAGGATACATATTGGCTGTGACAGTGGGCACTGGGGTAGTGGCTGTTACTCTGTATACAAGGATACATATTTGCTGTGACAGTAGGCACCAGAGTATAGTGGCTGTTACTCTGTATTCAAGTACTCACATGTATGTTAGCTGGTACAATGGACACTTGTCAACTGACTGTTACAATTTACACAGAGGCAGTTACACCATGCATGGTCTTTGGTTACACACTCTTGCTATTGGGACGTTCATCAACTGTTGCGATGGATACACGGGTATTTGCTGTTACTTGAGGTAGAGATCACGCCTTGACTCGACTAAATGGATTGCACTTTGCTGAATTGTAACTGTCCCTCTGTTTTGTGACTGTGTGTTGCTTTGTCTTGTGACTGTGTGTTGCTGCATGATGTGATGTGTGTTGCTGCATGTTGTGATGTGTGTTGCTGTGTGTTGTGATGTGTGTTGCTGCATGTTGTGATGTGTGTTGCTGTGTGTTGTGATGTGTGTTGCTGCATGTTGTGATGTGTGTTGCTGTGTGTTGTGATGTGTGTTGCTGCATGTTGTGATGTGTGTTGCTGTGTGTTGTGATGTGTGTTACTGGGAATTGTGATGTGTGTTGCTGTGTGTCGTGATGTGTGTTGATGTGTGTTGTGATGTGTGTTGCTGTGTTTCGTGATGTGTGTTGCTGTGTGATGTGATGTGTATTGCTGTGTGTCGTGATGTGTATTGCTGTGTTGTAACTGTGTGTTGCTGCATGTTGTGACAGGTGTTGCTGTGTGTTGTGACTGTGTTGTGATGTGCAAGTGTGACTGTGTTGTTATGTGTTGTGACTGTGTGCTGCTTTGTCTTGTGGCTGTATGATGCTGTGCATATTGTGATTGTGTTTTGACTCTGTGATGTGACTGTGTTGTGACTGTGTGTTGAAGTGTGGTGAGACAGTGTTGAAGTGTGTTGTCACTGTGTATTATTACTGTGCATTGTGACTCTGTGTTGCTGTACATGCTGTGACTACGTTGTGACTGTGTTTTCACTTTGTTGCTGTACATGTTGTGACTGTATATTGTGACTGCGTTTTGACTGTGTGTTGCTGTACATGTTGTGACTGTGTGTTATGACTGTGTTGAGACTATATATTGCTGTGTGTGTTGTTACTGTGTTGTAACTGTGTTACTGTGTGTGTTGTGACTGTATGTTGTGACTGTGTTGCTGTGTATGTTGTGACTGTGTGTGTTGTGACTGTGTGTTGCTGTGTGTGTTGCTATGTGTTGTGACTGTGTTGTGACTGTGCTGTGACAGTATTGTGACTATGTGTTGGGTTTGTGTTGTGACTGTGTTGTGACTGTGTTGTGACTGTGTTGTGACTGTGTTGTGACTGTGTGTTGTGACCGTGTGTTGTGACCATGTGTTGTGACTGTGTTGTGACTGTGTTGTGACTGTGTGTTGTGACTGTGTGTTGTGACTGTGTGTTGTGACTGTGTGTTGTGACTGTGTGGTGACTGTGTGGTGACTGTGTTGTGACTGTGTTGTGACTGTGTGGTGACTGTGTTGTGACTGTGTGTTGTGACTGTGTTGTGACTGTGTTGTGACTGTGTGTTGTGACTGTGTGTTGTGACTGTGTGTTGTGACTGTGTGTTGTGACTGTGTGTTGTGACTATGTGTAGTGACTATGTGTTGTGACTGTGTTGTGACTGTGTGTTGTGACTGTGTTGTGACTGTGTGTTGTGACTGTGTTGTGACTGTGACTATGTGTTGTGTCTGTGTTGTGACTGTGACTGTGTGTTGTGACTGTGTTGTGACTGTGACTGTGTGTTGTGACTGTGTGTTGCTGTACATGGCCCCACGTGTCAGACTGTGATTTTTGAACAACAAGAGGAAGCTGGGGTGACCAAAGAAGTCTGGCGGTTCGTCGTAGTAAAGGCAAGCTTTCGGAGCCAAGCTCCTTCTTCAGGCCTAGTGACTGAGTGTTATGACTGTGTTGAGACTGTATTACTGTGTGTGTTGTGACTGAGTGTTATGACTGTGTTGAGATTGTATTACTGTGTGTGTTGTGACTGAGTGTTATGACTGTGTTGAGACTGTATTACTGTGTGTGTAGTGACTGAGTGTTATGACTGTGTTGAGACTGTATTACTGTGTGTGTTGTGACTGAGTGTTATGACTGTGTTGAGACTGTATTACTGTGTGTGTTGTGACTGAGTGTTATGACTGTGTTGAGACTGTATTACTGTGTGTGTAGTGACTGTGTGTTATGACTGTGTTGAGACTGTATTACTGTGTGAGTAGTGACTGAGTGTTATGACTGTGTTGAGACTGTATTACTGTGTGTGTAGTGACTGAGTGTTATGACTGTGTTGAGACTGTATTACTGTGTGTGTTGTGACTGTGTGTTGTGACTGAGTGTTATGACTGTGTTGAGACTGTATTACTGTGTGTGTTGTGACTGTGTGTTGTGACTGTGTGTTGTGACTGTGTGTTGTGACTATGTTGAGACTGTATTACTGTGTGTGTTGTGACTGTGTTGTGAGAGTGTCTTCCTGTGTTGCAGTATCTGAGCAGCCTTCGAGGCAGGGTGGTGGCCTGCCTACGCAGAGTGCCGGTGCCCACGCTGGAGGGACTGCCTACCGAGGCGCTGTGTGAGGAGAACCTGGACTCCTACATCACCAAGATCCAGACAGCCTGCACGGGCCAGCCCCCCGACTCGGGCGCACTCTTCACTGCCATCAAAGTGGCACTGTCGGAGATCGACATTATGTAACACAAGCCTCTCTTGGAATAATGTAACACAAGCCTCTCTTGGAATAATGTAACACAGGCCTCTCTTGGAATGGTGTAACACAGGCCTCTCTTGGAATGGTGTAATACAGACCTCTCTTGGAATTGTGTAACAGTCCTCTCTTGGAATGGTGTAACACAGGCCTCTCTTGGAATGGTGTAATACAGACCTCTCTTGGAATGGTGTAATACAGACCTCTCTTGGAATTGTGTAACAGTCCTCTCTTGGAATGGTGTAACACAGGCCTCCCTTGGAATGGTGTAACACAGACCTCTCTTGGAATGGTGTAACACAGACCTCTCTTGGAATGGTGTAACACAGACCTCTCTCAGAATGGTGTAACACAGACCTCTCTTGGAATAGCTCCAGGTTTATGGTCTCTCTGGTCTCCCACTTCCTCTAGAAATCCCACTTCCTCTAGAAATTCCACTTCCTCTAGAAATCCCGTCTGGCTCTGGCCTGCTCAGGGAGAGTATGAACTGTGAGTTCCACAAACACAACTGTCCCTACAAAATGTGGAAAGCATTGCAAGCTTCACGCCTCTGTTGGGGAGTGTGCCGATGTTGCCTGATGCAGTGATTAGTGTACTGATGTTGCATCGTGGTCTTCAGATCTTGCAGCAGCATGAACCTGTACGTGTTGTTTCCCATCCCAGTGAAGAAAGTGTAGATACCTGCAATCATCTAGTAAAACTCCGTGCTGTGCTACGCTCAGATGAAAGAATGAAAAACTGCCTTTGCACGCTGTATAGGCGCCAGCTGGCAGTCAGGCCTTGGTGCAGGGACAGCGCAGCACTGCCAAGAGCTGGAGGAAAAGCTGTGTTGCACTGCAGCATTTCCATGTGCAAAACGTCAGGTTGCAGTGCAGGAAGTCAGGCTGCAGTGCAGGAAGTCAGACTGCAGTGTAAGAAGTCAGGCTGTAGTGCAGGAAGTCAGGCTGCAGTGTAAGAAGTCAGGCTGCAGTGCAAGAAGTCAGGCTGCAGTGTAAGAAGTCAGGCTGCAGTGCAAAACGTCAGGCTGCAGTGCAGGAAGTCAGGCTGCAGTGCAGGAAGTCAGACTGCAGTGTAAGAAAACAGGCTGTAGTGCAGGAAGTCAGGCTGCAGTGTAAGAAGTCAGGCTGCAGTGCAAAACGTCAGGCTGCAGTGCAGGAAGTCAGGCTGCAGTGCAAAACGTCAGGCTGCAGTGCAAAACGTCAGGCTGCAGTGCAGGAAGTCAGGTTGCAGTGCAGGAAGTCAGGCTGCAGTGCAGAAAGTCAGACTGCAGTGTAAGAAGTCAGGCTGTAGTGCAGGAAGTCAGGCTGCAGTGCAGAAAGTCAGACTGCAGTGTAAGAAGTCAGGCTGTAGTGCAGGAAGTCAGGCTGCAGTGCAGGAAGTCAGGTTGCAGTGCAGGAAGTCAGGCTGCAGTGCAGAAAGTCAGACTGCAGTGTAAGAAGTCAGGCTGTAGTGCAGGAAGTCAGGCTGCAGTATAAGAAGTCAGGTTGCAGTGCAGGAAGTCAGGCTGCAGTGCAGGAAGTCAGGCTGTAGTGTAAGAAGTCAGGCTGTAGTGCAGGAAGTCAGGGTGCAGTGCAAGAAGTCAGGCTGTAGTGCAGGAAGTCAGGCTGCAGTGTAAGAAGTCAGGCTGTAGTGCAGGAAGTCAGGCTGCAGTGTAAGAAGTCAGGCTGTAGTGCAGGAAGTCAGGGTGCAGTGCAAGAAGTCAGGCTGTAGTGCAGGAAGTCAGGGTGCAGTGCAAGAAGTCAGGCTGCAGTGCAGGAAGTGAAGTTGCAGTGCACGAAGTCAGGCTGCAGTATAAGAAGTCAGGCTGCAGTGCAGGAAGTCAGGCTGCAGTGCAGGAAGTCAGGCTGCAGTGCAAGAAGTCAGGTTGCAGTGCAAGAAGTCAGGCTGTTGTGTAAGAAGTCAGGCTGTAGTGTAAGAAGTCAGGCTGCAGTGTAAGAAGTCAGGTTGCAGTGCAAGAAGTCAGGTTGCAGTGCAAGAAGTCAGGCTGTTGTGTAAGAAGTCAGGCTGCAGTGCAAGAAGTCAGACTGCAGTGTAAGAAGTCAGACTGCAGTGCAGGAAGTCAGGCTGCAGTGTAAGAAGTCAGGCTGCAGTGCAAGAAGTCAGACTGCAGTGTAAGAAGTCAGACTGCAGTGCAGGAAGTCAGGCTGCAGTGTAAGAAGTCAGGCTGCAGTGTAAGAAGTCAGGCTGCAGTGTAAGAAGTCAGGCTGCAGTGAAAGAAGTCAGGTTGCAGTGCAGGAAGTCAGGCTGCAGTGCAAGAAGTCAGGCTGCAGTGCAGGAAGTCAGGCTGCAGTGCAGGAAGTCAGGCTGCAGTGCAGGAAGTCAGGCTGCAGTGCAAGAAGTCAGGCTGCAGTGCAGGAAGTCAGGCTGCAGTGCAGGAAGTCAGGCTGCAGTGCAAGAAGTCAGGTTGCAGTGCAAGAAGTCAGGCTGTTGTGTAAGAAGTCAGGCTGTAGTGTAAGAAGTCAGGTTGCAGTGCAAGAAGTCAGGTTGCAGTGCAAGAAGTCAGGCTGTAGTGCAGGAAGTCAGGCTGCAGTGTAAGAAGTCAGGTTGCAGTGCAAGAAGTCAGGTTGCAGTGCAGGAAGTCAGGTTGCAGTGCAGGAAGTCAGGCTGCAGTGCAGGAGGTCAGGCTGCAGTGCAGGAAGTCAGGTTGCAGTGCAAGAAGTCAGGCTGTAGTGCAGGAAGTCAGGCTGCAGTGTAAGAAGTCAGGTTGCAGTGCAAGAAGTCAGGTTGCAGTGCAGGAAGTCAGGTTGCAGTGCAGGAAGTCAGGCTGCAGTGCAGGAAGTCAGGCTGCAGTGCAGGAAGTCAGGCTGCAGTGCAGGAAGTCAGGCTGCAGTGCAGGAAGTCAGGTTGCAGTGCAGGAAGTCAGGCTGCAGTGCAGGAAGTCAGGCTGCAGTGCAGGAAGTCAGGCTGCAGTGCAGGAAGTCAGGTTGCAGTGCAGGAAGTCAGACTGCAGTGCAGGAAGTCAGGCTGCAGTGCAAGAAGTCAGGCTGCAGTGTAAGAAGTCAGGCTGCAGTGTTAGAAGTCAGGCTGCAGTGTAAGAAGTCAGGCTGCAGTGTTAGAAGTCAGGCTGCAGTGCAAGAAGTCAGGCTGCAGTGTTAGAAGTCAGGCTGCAGTGTAAGAAGTCAGGCTGCAGTGTTAGAAGTCAGGCTGCAGTACTTGCAGTAGAAATTGGAGGAACAGACTGGGACTTGTGGGCAGTAGTAGAGGGCAGCTGTATTAAGCAAGCAGACTTTCATGTGATATGGAGCCAGCATCCCTTCCACAGCTGTCCACACCACAACACTGGACTGTTCTGTCCACACAGCACTGGGCTGCACTGTCCACACAACACTGGACTGTTCTGTCCACACAGCACTGGGCTGCACTGTCCACACAACACAGGGCTGTACTGTCCACACCACACAGGGCTGCACTGTCCACACCACAACACAGGGATGTACTGTCCACACAACACAGGGCTGTACTGTCCACACCACAACACTGGGCTGTACTGTCCACACAACACTGGGCTGCACTGTCCACACAACACAGGGCTGCACTGTCCACACCACAACACAGGGCTGTACTGTCCACACAACACTGGGCTGTACTGTCCACACAACACTGGGCTGCACTGTCCACACCACAACACAGGGCTGCACTGTCCACACCACAACACTGGGCTGTACTGTCCACACAACACTGGGCTGTACTGTCCACACAACACTGGGCTGTACTGTCCACACAACACTGGACTGTTCTGTCCACACAGCACTGGGCTGTACTGTCCACACAACACAGGGCTGTACTGTCCACACAACACAGGGCTGTACTGTCCACACCACACAGGGCTGCACTGTCCACACAACACTGGGCTGTACTGTCCACACAACACTGGACTGTTCTGTCCACACAGCACTGGGCTGTACTGTTCACACAACACTGGGCTGTACTGTCCACACAACACTGGGCTGTACTGTCCACACAACACTGGACTGTTCTGTCCACACAGCACTGGGCTGCACTGTCCACACAACACAGGGCTGCACTGTCCACACAACACTGGGCTGCACTGTCCACACAACACTGGGCTGCACTGTCCACACCACAACACTGGGCTGCACTGTCCACACCACAACACTGGACTGTTCTGTCCACACAGCACTGGGCTGTACTGTCCACACAACACTGGACTGTTCTGTCCACACAGCACTGGGCTGTACTGTCCACACAACACTGGGCTGTACTGTCCACACAACACTGGGCTGCACTGTCCACACCACAACACAGGGCTGCACTGTCCACACAACACTGGGCTGTACTGTCCACACAACACAGGGCTGTACTGTCCACACAACACAGGGCTGCACTGTCCACACCACAACACAGGGCTGCACTGTCCACACAACACTGGGCTGTACTGTCCACACAACACAGGGCTGAACTGTCCACGCCACAACACTGGGCTGCACTGTCCACACAACACTGGGCTGTACTGTCCACACAACACTGGGCTGTACTGTCCACACAACACAGGGCTGTACTGTCCACACAACACAGGGCTGTACTGTCCACACAACACAGGGCTGCACTGTCCACACAACACAGGGCTGCACTGTCCACACCACACAGGACTGCACTGTCCACACAACACAGGGCTGCACTGTCCACACCACAACACTGGGCTGCACTGTCCACACAACACAGGGCTGCACTGTCCACACCACAACACAGGGCTGCACTGTCCACACAACACTGGGCTGTACTGTCCACACAACACAGGGCTGTACTGTCCACACCACAACACTGGGCTGCACTGTCCACACAACACTGGGCTGCACTGTCCACACAACACTGGGCTGTATTGTCCACACAACACTGGGCTGTACTGTCCACACAACACTGGGCTGCACTGTCCACACAACACAGGGCTGCACTGTCCACACAACACAGGGCTGTACTGTACACACCACAACACTGGGCTGTACTGTCCACACAACACTGGACTTTTCTGTCCACACAACACAGGGCTGCACTGTCCACACAACACTGGGCTGCACTGTCCACACCACAACACAGGGCTGTACTGTCCACACAACACAGGGCTGCACTGTCCACACAACACTGGACTGTTCTATCCACACAACACAGGGCTGCACTGTCCACACCACACAGGGCTGCACTGTCCACACAACACAGGGCTGTTCTGTCCACACAACACAGGGCTGCACTGTCCACACAACACTGGGCTGCACTGTCCACACAACACAGGGCTGCACTGTCCACACCACAACACAGGGCTGTACTGTCCACACAACACTGGGCTGTACTGTCCACACAACACTGGGCTGCACTGTCCACACCACAACACAGGGCTGCACTGTCCACACCACAACACTGGGCTGTACTGTCCACACAACACTGGGCTGTACTGTCCACACAACACTGGGCTGTACTGTCCACACAACACTGGACTGTTCTGTCCACACAGCACTGGGCTGTACTGTCCACACAACACAGGGCTGTACTGTCCACACAACACAGGGCTGTATTGTCCACACCACACAGGGCTGCACTGTCCACACAACACTGGGCTGTACTGTCCACACAACACTGGACTGTTCTGTCCACACAGCACTGGGCTGTACTGTTCACACAACACTGGGCTGTACTGTCCACACAACACTGGGCTGTACTATCCACACAACACTGGACTGTTCTGTCCACACAGCACTGGGCTGCACTGTCCACACAACACAGGGCTGCACTGTCCACACAACACTGGGCTGCACTGTCCACACAACACAGGGCTGCACTGTCCACACCACAACACTGGGCTGCACTGTCCACACCACAACACTGGACTGTTCTGTCCACACAGCACTGGGCTGTACTGTCCACACAACACTGGACTGTTCTGTCCACACAGCACTGGGCTGTACTGTCCACACAACACTGGGCTGTACTGTCCACACAACACTGGGCTGCAATGTCCACACCACAACACAGGGCTGCACTGTCCACACAACACTGGGCTGTACTGTCCACACAACACAGGGCTGTACTGTCCACACAACACAGGGCTGCACTGTCCACACAACACAGGGCTGCACTGTCCACACAACACTGGGCTGTACTGTCCACACAACACTGGGCTGTACTGTCCACACAACACTGGGCTGCACTGTCCACACAACACTGGGCTGTACTGTCCACACACACTGGGCTGTACTGTCCACACAACACAGGGCTGTACTGTCCACACAACACAGGGCTGTACTGTCCACACAACACAGGGCTGCACTGTCCACACAACACAGGGCTGCACTGTCCACACCACACAGGACTGCACTGTCCACACAACACAGGGCTGCACTGTCCACACCACAACACTGGGCTGCACTGTCCACACAACACAGGGCTGCACTGTCCACACCACAACACAGGGCTGCACTGTCCACACAACACTGGGCTGTACTGTCCACACAACACAGGGCTGTACTGTCCACACCACAACACTGGGCTGCACTGTCCACACAACACTGGGCTGTACTGTCCACACAACACTGGGCTGTACTGTCCACACAACACTGAGCTGTACTGTCCACACAACACTGGGCTGCACTGTCCACACAACACAGGGCTGTACTGTCCACACAACACAGGGCTGTACTGTCCACACAACACTGGGCTGTACTGTCCACACAACACTGGACTGTTCTGTCCACACAACACAGGGCTGCACTGTCCACACAACACTGGGCTGCACTGTCCACACCACAACACAGGGCTGTACTGTCCACACAACACAGGCCTGCACTGTCCACACAACACTGGACTGTTCTATCCACACAACACAGGGCTGCACTGTCCACACCACACAGGCTGCACTGTCCACACACACAGGGCTGTTCTGTCCACACAACACAGGGCTGCACTGTCCACACAACACTGGGCTGTACTGTCCACACAACACAGGGCTGTACTGTCCACACAACACTGGGCTGTACTGTCCACACAACACTGGGCTGCACTGTCCACACCACACAGGGCTGCACTGTCCACACAACACAGGGCTGTTCTGTCCACACAACACAGGGCTGCACTGTCCACACAACACTGGGCTGTACTGTCCACACAACACTGGGCTGCACTGTCCACACAAAACTGGGCTGCACTGTCCACACCACACAGGGCTGCACTGTCCACACAACACAGGGCTGTTCTGTCCACACAACACAGGGCTGCACTGTCCACACAACACTGGGCTGTACTGTCCACACAACACTGGGCTGTACTGTCCACACAACACTGGGCTGTACTGTCCACACAACACTGGGCTGCACTGTCCACACAACACAGGGCTGCACTGTCCACACAACATGGGGCTGTACTGTCCACACCACAACACAGAGCTGCACTGTCCACACAACACGGGGCTGTACTGTCCACACAACACAGGGCTGCACTGTCCACACAACACTGGGCTGTACTGTCCACACAACACTGGGCTGTACTGTCCACACAACACTGGGCTGTACTGTCCACACAACACTGGGCTGTACTGTCCACACCACACAGGGCTGCACTGTCCACACAACACAGGGCTGTTCTGTCCACACAACACAGGGCTGCACTGTCCACACAACACTGGGCTGTACTGTCCACACAACACAGGGCTGTACTGTCCACACAACACTGGGCTGTACTGTCCACACAACACTGGGCTGCACTGTCCACACAACACTGGGCTGCACTGTCCACACCACACAGGGCTGCACTGTCCACACAACACAGGGCTGTTCTGTCCACACAACACAGGGCTGCACTGTCCACACAACACTGGGCTGTACTGTCCACACAACACTGGGCTGTACTGTCCACACAACACTGGGCTGTACTGTCCACACAACACTGGGCTGCACTGTCCACACAACACAGGGCTGCACTGTCCACACAACATGGGGCTGTACTGTCCACACCACAACACAGAGCTGCACTGTCCACACAACACGGGGCTGTACTGTCCACACAACACAGGGCTGCACTGTCCACACAACACTGTACTGTCCACAGCTGGGCTGTACTGTCCACCACAACACTGGACTGTTCTGTCCACAGCATGCACCACACGGGCTGTACTGTCCACACCACACAGGGCTGTACTGTCCACACAACACAGGGCTGTACTGTCCACACAACTCAGCGCTGTACTGTCCACATGGCACTGGGCTGTACTGTCCACACAACACTGGACTGTTCTGTCCACATGGCACTGGGCTGTACTGTCCACACAACAGGGCTGTACTGTCCACACAACACTGGGCTGTACTGTCCACACAACACAGGGCTGTACTGTCCACACAACACATGGCTGTATTGTCCACACCACAACACAGGGCTGCACTGTCCACACCACAACACAGGGCTGCACTGTCCACACAACACAGGGCTGTACTGTCCACACAACACAGGGCTGTACTGTCCACACCACACAGGGCTGCACTGTCCACACAACACAGGGCTGCACTGTCCACACCACAACACAGGGCTGCACTGTCCACACAACACTGGGCTGTACTGTCCACACAACACTGGGCTGCACTGTCCACACAACACTGGGCTGCACTGTCCACACAACGCAGGGCTGCACTGTCCACACCACAACACAGGGCTGTACTGTCCACACAACACAGGGCTGTACTGTCCACACAACACTGGGCTGTACTGTCCACACCACACAGGGCTGTACTGTCCACACAACACAGGGCTGTACTGTCCACACAACACAGGGCTGTACTGTCCACACAACACTGGGCTGTACTGTCCACACAACACTGGGCTGTACTGTCCACACAGCACTGGGCTGTACTGTCCACACCACACTGGGCTGTACTGTCCACACAACACAGGGCTGTACTGTCCACACCACAACACTGGACTGTTCTGTCCACATGGCACTGGGCTGTACTGTCCACACAACACAGGGCTGTACTGTCCACACCACACAGGGCTGTACTGTCCACACAACACAGGGCTGTACTGTCCACACAACTCAGCGCTGTACTGTCCACATGGCACTGGGCTGTACTGTCCACACAACACTGGACTGTTCTGTCCACATGGCACTGGGCTGTACTGTCCACACAACAGAGGGCTGTACTGTCCACACAACACTGGGCTGCACTGTCCACACAACACAGGGCTGTACTGTCCACACAACACATGGCTGTATTGTCCACACCACAACACAGGGCTGCACTGTCCACACCACAACACAGGGCTGCACTGTCCACACAACACAGGGCTGTACTGTCCACACAACACAGGGCTGTACTGTCCACACCACACAGGGCTGCACTGTCCACACAACACAGGGCTGCACTGTCCACACCACAACACAGGGCTGCACTGTCCACACAACACTGGGCTGTACTGTCCACACAACACTGGGCTGCACTGTCCACACAACACTGGGCTGCACTGTCCACACAACGCAGGGCTGCACTGTCCACACCACAACACAGGGCTGTACTGTCCACACAACACAGGGCTGTACTGTCCACACAACACAGGGCTGTACTGTCCACACAACACAGGGCTGTACTGTCCACACAACACAGGGCTGTACTGTCCACACAACACAGGGCTGTACTGTCCACACCACACAGGGCTGCACTGTCCACACAACACAGGGCTGCACTGTCCACACCACAACACAGGGCTGTACTGTCCACACAACACAGGGCTGTACTGTCCACACCACACAGGGCTGTACTGTCCACACAGCACAGGGCTGTACTGTCCACACAACACAGGGCTGTACTGTACACACAACACAGGGCTGTACTGTCCACACAGCACAGGGCTGTACTGTCCACACAACACAGGGCTGTACTGTCCACACAACACAGGGCTGTACTGTCCACACCACACAGGGCTGTACTGTCCACACAGCACAGGGCTGTACTGTCCACACAACACAGGGCTGTACTGTCCACACAACACAGGGCTGTACTGTCCACACCACACAGGGCTGCACTGTCCACACAACACAGGGCTGCACTGTCCACACCACAACACAGGGCTGCAATGTCCACACAACACGGGGCTGTACTGTCCACACAACACAGCGCTGCACTGTCCACACAACACTGGGCTGTACTGTCCACACAACACAGGGCTGTACTGTCCACACCACAACACAGAGCTGCACTGTCCACACAACACAGGGCTGTACAGTCCACACCACAACACTGGACTGCACTGTCCACACCACAACACTGGGCTGTACTGTCCACACAACACAGGGCTGTACTGTCCACACAACACAGGGCTGTACTGTCCACACCACACAGGGCTGTACTGTCCACACAACACAGGGCTGTACTGTCCACACAACTCAGCGCTGTACTGTCCACATGGCACTGGGCTGTACTGTCCACACAACACTGGACTGTTCTGTCCACATGGCACTGGGCTGTACTGTCCACACAACAGAGGGCTGTACTGTCCACACAACACTGGGCTGCACTGTCCACACAACACAGGGTTGTACTGTCCACACAACACATGGCTGTATTGTCCACACCACAACACAGGGCTGCACTGTCCACACCACAACACAGGGCTGCACTGTCCACACAACACAGGGCTGTACTGTCCACACAACACAGGGCTGTACTGTCCACACCACACAGGGCTGCACTGTCCACACAACACAGGGCTGCACTGTCCACACCACAACACAGGGCTGCACTGTCCACACAACACTGGGCTGTACTGTCCACACAACACTGGGCTGCACTGTCCACACAACACTGGGCTGCACTGTCCACACAACGCAGGGCTGCACTGTCCACACCACAACACAGGGCTGTACTGTCCACACAACACAGGGCTGTACTGTCCACACAACACAGGGCTGTACTGTCCACACAACACTGGGCTGTACTGTCCACACCACACAGGGCTGTACTGTCCACACAGCACAGGGCTGTACTGTCCACACAACACAGGGCTGTACTGTCCACACAACACAGGGCTGTACTGTCCACACCACACAGGGCTGCACTGTCCACACAACACAGGGCTGCACTGTCCACACCACAACACAGGGCTGCAATGTCCACACAACACGGGGCTGTACTGTCCACACAACACAGCGCTGCACTGTCCACACAACACTGGGCTGTACTGTCCACACAACACAGGGCTGTACTGTCCACACCACAACACAGAGCTGCACTGTCCACACAACACAGGGCTGTACAGTCCACACCACAACACTGGACTGCACTGTCCACACCACAACACTGGGCTGTACTGTCCACACAACACAGGGCTGTACTGTCCACACAACACAGGGCTGTACTGTCCACACCACAACACTGGACTGTTCTGTCCACACAGCACTGGGCTGCACTCTCCACACAACACAGGGCTGTACTGTCCACACAACACAGGGCTGCACTGTCCACACAACACTGGGCTGCACTGGGCTGCACTGTCCACACAACACAGGGCTGTACTGTCCACACAACACAGGGCTGTACTGTCCACACAACACAGGGCTGTACTGTCCACACAACACAGGGCTGCACTGTCCACACAACACTGGGCTGCACTGGGCTGCACTGTCCACACAACACAGGGCTGTACTGTCCACACAACACAGGGCTGTACTGTCCACACAACACTGGGCTGTACTGTCCACACCACACAGGGCTGTACTGTCCACACAACACAGGGCTGCACTGTCCACACAACACAGGGCTGCACTGTCCACACAACACAGGGCTGTACTGTCAACACAACACAGGGCTGTACTGTCCACACCACACAGGGCTCCACTGTCCACATGGCACTGGGCTGTACTGTCCACACCACAACACTGGACTGTTCTGTCCACACAACACTGGACTGTACTGTCCACACAACATGGGGCTGTACATATACTGTCCACACAGCACAGGGCTGCACTGTCCACACAACATTGGACTGTACTGTCCACACAACACGGGGCTGTACATATACTGTTCACACAACACAGGGCTGCACTGTCCACACAACACGGGGCTGTACTTGTACTGTCCACACAACAGTGGGCTGCACTGTCTACACAACACTGGGCTGTACTGTCCACACAACAGTGGGCTGCACTGTCTACACAACACTGGGCTGTACTCTCCACACAGCACTGGGCTGTACTGTCCACACAGCACTGGGCTGTACTGTCCACACAACACAGGGCTGCACTGTCCACACAACACAGCGCTGCACTGTCCACACAACACAGGGCTGCACTGTCCACACAACACAGGGCTGCACTGTCCTCACCACAACACAGGGCTGTACTGTCCACACAACACAGGGCTGTACTGTCCTCACCACAACACAGGGCTGTACTGTCCACACAACACTGGGCTGCACTGTCCACACATCACAGGGCTGTACTGTCCTCTGGCTGTGGTGTCCTACAGCTGCAGCATTGCTATGTCGCCTGCTGACAGCATAGAGGATATAGTCAGTGTGCATATAGGGTGTGGTCAGTCTGCATAGAGGGTGTGGTCAGTGTGCATATAGGGTGTGGTCAGTCTGCATATAGGGTGTGGTCAGTCTGCATAGAGGGTGTGGTCAGTCTGCATATAGGGTGTGGTCTGTCTGCATATAGGGTGTGGTCAGTTTGCATAGGGTGTGATCAGTCTACATAGAGGGCGTGGTCAGTCTGCATAGAGGGTGTGGTCAGTCTGCATAGAGGGTGTGGTCAGTCTGCATAAAGGGCATGGTCAGTCTGCATAGAAGGTGTGGTCAGTCTGCATAGAGGGTGTGGTCAGTCTGCATAAAGGGCATGGTCAGTCTGCATAGAGGGTGTGGTCAGTCTGCATAGAGGGTGTGGTCAGTCTGCATAAAGGGCATGGTCAGTCTGCATAGAGGGTGTGGTCAGTCTGCATAGAGGGTATGGTCAGTCTGCATAGAGGGTGTGGTCAGTCTGCATAGAGGGTGTGGTCAGTCTGCATAGAGGGTGTGGTCAGTCTGCATAGAGGGTGTGGTCAGTCTGCATAGAGGGTGTGGTCAGTCTGCATAAAGGGCATGGTCAGTCTGCATAGAGGGTGTGGTCAGTCTGCATAGAGGGTGTGGTCAGTCTGCATAAAGGGCATGGTCAGTCTGCATAAAGGGCATGGTTAGTCTGCTTAGAGGGCGTGGTCAGTCTGCATAGAGGGTGTGGTCAGTCTGCATAGAGGGTGTGGTCAGTCTGCATAAAGGGCATGGTCAGTCTGCATAGAGGGCATGGTCAGTCTGCATAGAGGGTGTGGTCAGTCTGCATAAAGGGCATGGTCAGTCTGCATAGAGGGCATGGTCAGTCTGCATAGAGGGTGTGGTCAGTCTGCATAGAGGGTGTGGTCTGTCTGCATAGAGGGTGTGGTCAGTCTGCATAGAGGGGGTGGTCAGTCTGCATAGAGGGTGTGGTCAGTCTGCATAGAGGGCATGGTCAGTCTGCATAGAGGATGCGGTCAGTCTGCATAGAGGGTGTGGTCTGTCTGCATAGAGAACGTGGTCAGTCTGCATAGAGGGTGTGGTCAGTCTGCATAGAGAACGTGGTCAGTCTGCATAGAGGGTGTGGTCAGTCTGCATAGAGGGTGTGGTCAGTCTGCATAGAGGGTGTGGTCAGTCTGCATAGAGGGTGTGGTCAGTCTGCATAGAGGGTGTGGTCAGTCTGCATAGAGGATATGGTCAGTCTGCATAGAGGATGCGGTCAGTCTGCATAGAGGATATGGTCAGTCTGCATAGAGGGTGTGGTCAGTCTGCATAGAGGATATGGTCAGTCTGCATAGAGGATATGGTCAGTCTGCATAGAGGGTGTGGTCAGTCTGCATAGAGGGGCTGGTCAGTCTGCATAGAGGATGTGGTCAGTCTGCATAGAGGGGCTGGTCAGTCTGCATATAGGGTGTGGTCAGTCTGCATAGAGGATATGGTCAGTCTGCATAGAGGGGCTGGTCAGCCTGCATATAGGGTGTGGTCAGTCTGCATAGAGGATATGGTCAGTCTGCATAGAGGGTGTGGTCAGTCAGAGTAGTGAAGCCAGAGTACTTGTTCTTTTCTCCTGTTGTAACACATCCATTGAGTATTTGTACTGAAAATGATTACTTCCATTCCAGAGTAGAAGATACATATTTTATTACCTATTTGTTATTCATACCTGTATCTCAACTGAACTAATTTGTGTCTCATTAGTGATGTCAGGGAAGTGAGGTGACTTGTGCTTCTGAAGATGATTATATTTGACATTGTTATGGATTACCATTGTGGAGGATGCCATAGAAAATAATGAATGAAACATTTATACCTGAGGTCAATAGAATCTACTCCCTTGTCTCTTCTTTGAGACAGTGTGAACATGGTTTGATAAAAGTGTTAATGACTCACACATATTCACAGAATGGCCATCATTGTGTTTTGTACATGTTGTAAATCATTTTATGATGTACAATGGATGATCTGTTGTCATGGAGTCAGCACCAATGCCTGTGTGTAAAATCAATCATGTGTGGACACGGATGCCTATGTGTAGAATCAATCATGTGTGGACACTGATGCCTGTGTGTAGAATCAGTCATGTGTGGACACTGATGCCTGTGTGTAGAATCAGTCATGTGTGGACACCAATGCCTATGTGTAGAATCAGTCATGTGTGGACACGGATGCCTATGTGTAGAATCAATCATGTGTGGATACTGATATCTGTGTAGAAAGAATCATGTGTGGACACTGATGCCTGTGCGTAGAATCAAGGGGTGGACACCGATGCCTGTGTGTAGAATCAAGGGCTGGACACCGATGTCTGTGTGTAGAAGCAAGGAATGGCCACTGATGCCTGTGTGTAGAATCAAGGGGTGGACACCGATGCCTGTGTGTAGAATCAAGGGGTGGACACCGATGCCTGTGTGTGGAATCAGTGATGTGTGGACACTGATGCCTGTTTGTAGAATCAAGGGGTGGACACTGATGCATGTTTGTAGAATCAAGGGGTGGACACCGATGCCTGTGTGTAGAATCAAGGGGTGGACACTGATGCCTGTGTGTAGAATCAAGGGGTGGACACAGATGCCTGTGTGTGGAATCAATGTATGGAAGGCCATGCCAAATGTTCATGTTGCTGTCCACTCAGTCGGTGTCCCCATTTGAATTTGCTTGAGAGTCCATGGTGTTTGCTTCCTTCAGACATTTTGCTCTTCTGAAGTGGGTCTGACTCTTTTCATATTCAACCGTACTTTTGTTGTTGTTGTTGTTGTTGTTGTCTTTCTCTTTTCCCTGTCTGTGGGTGTGTCTGAGTCTGTTGCAGTCCATCTCCCCTCTTCCCCTGTATTAATTCCATGACTGTCTTTCTGTTTCAATGCTTAAAGATCTGTATACTTTGATATTCTCTTTAGGTGGTGCATGTTATAAGCCATTGTTTTACAAATGCAGCTTCTCTGGGAATATATTGGCATGTGCAATTTATTTACACAGTACATGAATATTTTCAGTGTAATCATAGATACGTACGATGTATGAATGAAATTGGCACTGTAGTTTATAAGTATTTATTGTCGAAAGATTGTGCTCAGTGTACCTTGTGTGGACAGTTGCCAGAGGAAGGAACTGCGCTCCGTTGCAGCTGCCATGCCATTCCCTGTGAATTGGCCTGCCAGTGCTCACGCAGAAGTGTGCTGCCGTAGGCCGGAGGCGTTTCCTACACCACGTGACTTGCCATGCATTCCCTGTGGACAAAAGCGGAGGCCGAGAGTGGTGCTGTGGCTGCTGTGCTGGGCAGCAGTGTGGTGGTGAGGATGTCCTGCCCTGACTTTGGACTTCTGTCTACTCCACACACTAATAGACACTTCCAGCCCAGTCACAGACTGATACATTTGGCATTTTTGAACATGACAGTGTACAGTGATCAATATGTTTATCATTGTCCAGCTTACATCTTTTGGCCTGGAAAACGTGATGGCTTGTTCCTGTAGCTTTCTGCCATCCATTCCATAGATCCAGTCAGAGGTCTACAAACAGCGTCATTCCATAATTATTATCTTGTGATGGGGTGGTGGTGGCTGAGGAGGAGGCAGTTTTGTGATAACTTGTACTCCTAGGCCTTAGCTGCTGCTGCTGTATCATGGCGGTGTAGATCAGTGCGCACAATGACGAGCTCCGGTGCTGCATCATGGCGGTGTAGATCAGTGCGCACAATGACGAGCTCCGGTGCTGCATCATGGCGGTGTAGATCAGTGCGCACAATGACGAGCTCCGGAAGCCTGCTCACCTATTCCTTGATTCGTCTCTCTCGCTCTCATTCTCCTGTCTGGAGACTCCCACTCTTGCGTGAGTATAGGCACACCCGTGTGTTCGTCTGCTTTGCAGGCTCCCACTCTTGCGTGAGTACAGGCACACCCATGTGTTCGTCTGCTTTGCAGGCGCCAGCTACTTTGACACCAGGCCATCCTATTCCGTTAGTGATTATTTATCAGGGTCTGCTGTCCGTTTCCTCCTCCATTCCTCACGCGTTTCTGCTCTTTTTGGGGTCTGGCTGGCAGGGTGGGGCGTGGAGACCAGGGGAGCGGCCAGAGCTGGAGGAGTGCTGACGTGGTGGCGTGGCAAGCTGTGGTGGCGTGGCAAGCTGTGGTGAGGTGACCAACCAGAGACCATGCATCCTGTCTAAATCCACCCGCTCCACCCTGTCTAAAGCCACCCACCCCACTCCCCTCCCTGTCTGAAGCCACCCACCCCACTCCCCTCTCTGTCTGAAGCCACTCACCCCACCCCTCCCCTCCCTGTCTAAAGCCACCAACCCCACCCCTCCCTGTCTGAAGCCATCCCCCCCACCCTGTCTGAAGCCACCCACCCCACCCCTCCCCTCCATGTCTGAAGCCACCCACCCCACCCTGTCTGAAGCCATCCCCCCCACCCTGTCTGAAGCCACCCACCCCACCCCTCCCCTCCATGTCTGAAGCCACCCACCCCACCCTGTCTGAAGCCATCCCCCCCACCCTGTCTGAAGCCACCCACCCCACCCCTCCCCTCCATGTCTGAAGCCACCCACCCCCCCCCTCCTCTCCATGTCTGAAGCCACCCACCCCACCCTGTCTGAAGCCACCCACCCTGTCTGAAGCCACCCACCCCACCCCTCCCTGTCTGAAGCCACCCACCCCTCCCCTCCCTGTCTGAAGCCATCCACCCCACCCCTCCCTGTCTGAAGCCACCCACCCCACCCCACCCCTCCCTGTCTGAAGCCATCCACCCCACCCCACCCAGTCTGAAGCCACCCCCCCCACCCCTCCCCTCCCTGTCTGAAGCCACCCACCCCACCCCTCCCTGTCTGAAGCCATCCATCCCACCCCACCCCTCCCTGTCTGAAGCCACCCACCCACCCCTCCCTGTCTGAAGCCATCCACCCCACCCCACCCCTCCCTGTCTGAAGCTCGCCCTCTCTGCACGCACTGCCTGGTCCTGGCCTCTCAGTGGCACTCTAGACTGCAGTAAGGCAAGTCCGGACTGCAAGTCCAGACTGCAGTAAGGCAAGTCCAGACTGCAGTAAGGCAAGTCCAGATTGCAGTAAGGCAAGTACAGACTGCAGTAAGGCAAGTCCAGACTGCAAAAAGGCAAGTCCAGACTGCAGTAAGGCAAGTCCAGACTGCAGTAAGGCAAGTCCAGACTGCAGTAAGGCAAGTCCAGACTGCAGTAAGGCAAGTCCAGACTGCAGTAAGGCAAGTCCAGACTGCAGAAAGGCAAGTCCAGACTGCAGAAAGGCAAGTCCAGACTGCAGTAAGGCAAGTCCAGACTGCAGTAAGGCAAGTCCAGACTGCAAGTCCAGACTGCCCTGTCATTGCTGAGAGCATGCCGTGACCAATGGCTCCAGGCAGGGTTGTGAAAGCCAGTGCTGCACGTTGTCCCTGTGCAAAGCCAAGCTCTGAGCAGTCGGCATTCCTGCCTCTGCCTCTGCCTCCCTCCCCCTTTGCCCCTGTGTACGAGAATTAGATGTTGTTGCATGTGTTGAAATCCACTCTCCTTGCATCCTCGACCGACTTTTTTTCTGTGGAGACCTTGCCGTGCTTTCTAGTGCAATTCCATCACCATCAAGTGCTTTTCCTCGGCCTGGTAGAGTGGCTGTATTTGTCTTCACACTGGCGCTTTGCATTTCAGTCTGCTTCCCTGTACCCCGTGTGGTGGCTGTTTCTAGATTGGCTGTTGTCACTGCTACCCTAGTGATTTCCAGGCACCGTTTCTTCCTGGTCGTCCCTTTGGTTGACAAGTTGGCCTATAATTATTGAATTTTCATAATATCTACCATCTTCCTATGTGTACTCGTTTTGGACCTGTGCAATATTTTTGAAGTCCTTACAGTGTATTCCCTACTTTGATTGGTGTTGAAATCCATTCAGTTTTCTGAATGACGTCTACTTGATTCCATTGAAAGCGCTTGGACCTTTTCAATGTTGTCCTTGAGGTTCTTCTCAGTTCCAATGTTCCAGGTGGTCCATTGTGTTGCCAACATCTGTTGCCATGGGAACATTTCCATTACAAGAGCTCTCTCATGGAGAACAAAGCCAATAAATAGTGTTTTCCTCATAGACCTGGTTTTGCTTTTTGTCAACTTGCACTAGTCTGTTTCAGCTACATGCATCACAAATGCACATTCAAACTCAAACACACATACTTGCTCCTCTATGCACTGACCACATCCCCTATGCAGACTGACCACACCCCCTATGCAGACTGACCACATCCTCTCTGCAGACTGACCGCATCCTTTATGCAGACTGACCACACCCTCTATGCAGACTGACCACACCCTCTATGCAGACTGACCACGTTCTCTATGCAGACTGACCACACCCTCTATGCAGACTGACCACACCCTCTATGCAGACTGACCACACCCTCTATGCAGACTGACCACACCCTCTATGCAGACTGACCACACCCTCTATGCAGACTGACCACACCCTCTATGCAGACTGACCACACCCTCTATGCAGACTGACCACACCCTCTATGCAGACTGACCACACCCTCTATGCAGACTGACCACACCCTCTATGCAAACTGACCACACCCTCTATGCAGACTGACCACACCCTCTATGCAGACTGACCACACCCTCTATGCAGACTGACCACACCCTCTATGCAGACTGACCACACCCTCTGCAGACTGACCACACCCTCTATGCAGACTGACCATATCCTCTGTGCAGACTGACCACACCCTCTATGCAGACTGACCACACCCTCTATGCAGACTGACCACACCCTCTATGCAGACTGACCACACCCTCTATGCAGACTGACCACACCCTCTATGCAGACTGACCACACCCTCTATGCAGATTGACCACATCCTCTATGCAGACTGACCACCCCCTCTATGCAGACTGACCACACCCTCTATACAGACTGACCGCATCCTCTATGCAGACTGACCATGCCCTCTATGCAGACTGACCACACCCTCTATCCAGACTGACCACACCCTCTATGCAGACTGACCACACCCTCTATGCAGACTGACCACACCCTCTATGCAGACTGACCACATCCTCTATGCAGACTGACCACCCCCTCTATGCAGACTGACCACACCCTCTATGCAGACTGACCGCATCCTCTATGCAGACTGACCACATCCTCTATGCAGACTGACCACACCCTCTATGCAGACTGACCACATCCTCTATGCAGACTGACCACCCCCTCTATGCAGACTGACCACACCCTCTATGCAGACTGACCGCATCCTCTATGCAGACTGACCATGCCCTCTATGCAGACTGACCACGCCCTCTATGCAGACTGACCATGCCCTCTATGCAGACTGACCACACCCTCTATGCAGACTGACCACACCCTCTATGCAGACTGACCACACCCTTTATACAGACTGACCACACCCTCTATGCAGACTGACCACACACTTTATGCAGAGGTGGTACTGCCATTTTGTAAAATTCAGTAAAGCCAAACGGGCGATAAGACAACTCCCTGTTTTCCATTGGCTGTCATGATAGCCATTATTATCGTTATCTTTTTTAAGAAAATGATTTTTGCGGACTTTAACCCTTGCATGCTGCTGTGCAGCACCCAACCACCAGCTGAGTGAGAGATTAAATACTAAATCTGAGTGAGATGGATGGATGGATGGATGGATGGAGTTTTACTGCCTATCAGCCTTTGTAGGCTATGTAAGGCCATTAAGCACGAAAATCACTAGAACAGTTTAGAGTAAATGCAAATCAAGTCACGGTGTCCCTAGTTATTCACCTCTTACGAATCACGTAAAAGGTAAAAAAAGGTAAAGGTGTGGTTTTTTATAGCAACTTACACCCTTTGTCTGGGTCTCAAACCGCTTTACACTTTACCCCCTGATCACTGGGCATCTTGATCAATCCTCACTGGTCCCTCACAACAAAGATAGTGACAGACATTTAAGACGCACACAGTCAGGTACCAGCACCAACTCCGCTCCCTGGGGAGTATTCCAACCCGATGTTGGCGCTTGGCCGCATACAAGGGTTAATCACACTACGTTTTGCCAATATTGCCCTCACAGGTACCCGGCTTTACTCCTGGGTGGGGAGAAGCAATGCGAGTTAAGCATCTTGCTCAAGGATGCAACTCTGGGAACCGCGCAGCTTCGAAGGCCGTACCCACTGGCCGCAAGCGACTTAGGTCCAGCGCGCTGACCACTCGGCCACAGAGCCCCACACATAGGGAGACGTGGTGGGTCAATTCTAACCCTAAACCCACAGGGGGAGTCTGAGTGAGAGATAAGTACTAAATCTGAGTGAGAGATAAATACGAAATCTGAGTGAGAGATAAATACAAAATCTGAGTGAGAGATAAGTACTAAATCCAAGTGAGAGATAAATATGAAATATGAGTGAGAGATAAGTACTAAATCCAAGTGAGAGATAAATATGAAATCTGAGTGAGAGATAAGTACTAAATCTGAGTGAGAGATAAATACGAAATCTGAGTGAGAGATAAGTACTAAATCCAAGTGAGAGATAAATATGAAATCTGAGTGAGAGATAAGTACTAAATCTGAGTGAGAGATAAGTACTAAATCTGAGTGAGAGATAAATACTAAAACCGAGTGAGAGAAAAAAACTAAATTTGAGTGAGCGATAAATACTAAATCTGTGTGAGTGAAAAATACTAGATCTAAGTGAGAGATAAATACTAAAATTGAGTGAGAGATAAATACTAAATCTGAGAGGGAGACAAATACTAAATGAGCGAGAGATAAATACTAAATGAGAGATAAATACTAAATCTGAGTGTGATAAATACTAAATCTGAGTGTGTGATAAATACTAAATCTGAGAGTGTGATAAATACTAAATTTGAGTGAGTGATGAATAAAAAATCTGAGTGAGAGTTAGATACGAAATCTGAATGTGATTAATACTATTAAATCTAAGTGAGAATGATTAAAACTGATTTGGTCATGACAACTCAAAAGTGTGTGGTACAAAAAGAACAGAAGAGCAATTCACACATGGGCAATGTTTATTGTCAACTTGGTATCTTACTTAATATGATGCATCAATTCAGGAATTGATCAGATGACAAAACCTCTTGCAACATTTTCACAGTTCTTCAAGGAAAAATGTATGACATTTTCACTCTGCTGTTCTCACAGAGTAAGGCAATCTACAAAGTACAACCAGTGGAGAGATCCTTGCAACGTCCTCACTGAATGCACCGGGCACGGCTCCTTCATGCCAGGCAGAGGGCAGCGCTGTGTGTGTACAGATACCTGATGTGTAGTCACTGTGCCAGGGCTCTGTGTGTACAGATAACTGATGTGTAGTCACTGTGCCAGGGCTGTGTGTGTACAGATACCTGATGTGTAGTCACTGTGCCAGGGCTGTGTGTGTACAGATATCTGATGTGTAGTCACTGTGCCAGCGCTGTGTGTGTACAGATATCTGATGTGTAGTCACTGTGCCAGGGCTGTGTGTGTACAGACATCTGATGTGTAGTCACTGTGCCAGCGCTGTGTGTGTACAGATACCTGATGTGTAGACACTGTGCCAGGGCTGTGTGTGTACAGATACCTGATGTGTAGTCACTGTGCCAGCACTGTGTGTGTACAGATACCTGATGTGTAGTCACTGTGCCAGGGCTGTGTGTGTACAGACATCTGATGTGTATTCACTGTGCCAGGGCTGTGAGTGTACAGATATCTGATGTGTAGTCACTGTGCCAGGGCTGTGTGTACAGATACCTGATGTGTAGTCACTGTGCCAGGGCTGTGTGTACAGATACCTGATGTGTAGTCACTGTGCCAGGACTGTGTGTACAGACATCTGATATGTGTTTACTGTGCCAGGGCTGTGTGTGTACAGACACCTGCATGTGTAGTCACTGTGCCAGGACTGTGTGTGTACAGATATCTGATGTGTAGTCACTGTGCCAGCGCTGTGTGTGTACAGACATCTGATGTGTGTTCACTGTGCCAGGGATGTGTGTGTACAGACACCTGCATGTGTAGTCACTGTGCCAGGACTGTGTGTGTACAGATATCTGATATGTAGTCACTGTGCCAGCGCTGTGTGGGTACAGACATCTGATGTGTGTTTACTGTGACAGGGCTCTGTGTGTACAGATACCTGATGTGTAGCCACTGTGCCAGCAAATGACTCTCCTCCACCAAGAATTGACACAAGGCCAAAGCAGTACTCCATCACTTTGACACATGCTGGATGTGCACAGGGAGAAAAAGGAACATGCATTAAACATGACTATTTTGGCATCTGATGCCTTGGGGGGAAAACCAATGCACACGCACACACACACACACGCGTGCGCACACACACACACACACACGCACACACACACACACACATACACACACAGACTCCATGATCAAGCCGAAAAATCACAGATTTTGTCATATTATCCTTGTTGGCACAATGCTAGACAATAAGCCAACAAGTGCCATTTGAAGACAAAAACTCAGGAAGCCATGCAGTGAACACATACACTCCTTGATGCGGGGCAGCATAGCCCGGTCCTCCATCTTGGGACAGCCTGGCCTTGATGCGGGGCAGCATAGCCCGGTCCTCCATCTTGGGACAGCCTGGCCTTGGTGTGGGGTGCAGCCTCCCTCCCAGCCCTGACAGCACTCCACTCTACCCCACCCCACTCCACCCCACCCCACACCACTCTACCCCACTCCACACCACTCTACCCCACCCCACTCTACCCCACCCCACTCCACTCTACCCCACTCTACACCACTCTACCCCACTTCACTCCACTCTACCCCACCCCACACCACTCTACCCCACTTCACTCCACTCTACCCCACCCCACACCACTCTACCCCACTCCACACCACTCTACCCCACTCCACACCACTCTACCCCACTCCACACCACTCTACCCCACTCCACTCTTCTTCTCTCCACTCCATTCTCCTCCTCTCCACTCCACTCTACTCAACCCTCCTCTTCTCCTCTCTATTCTCCTCCTCCACTCCCTTCCACTCAACCCAAGTTGGCCCCAACACCTCAATTGAACCATCTGTCCGTCTGTCTCTGCGTTTGTGTGTGTGTGTGTGCGTGTGTGCGCGTCCACGTGTGTCTGTCTGCCTCTGTGTGTGAGAGCGCATGTGTGTCTACCTCTGTGTGTGTTTTGTGTGTGTTTTGTGTGTGTCTACCTCTGTGTGTGTGTGTGTTGTATGTGTCTGTCTACCTGTGTGTATATGTGTGTGTCTGTCTACCTCTGTGTGTGTGAGTGTTGTGTGTGTGTGTGTGTGTGTGGGTGTGTGTGCATGTGTCTGTCTACCTCTGTGTGTGTGTGTGTGTGTGTGTGAGTGAGTGCACGTGTGTATGTCTGCCCTGACAACACACCCAACTCTCTCCACGGAAGATATAACATGCTTGTACACTGGTCAGATGCTTGGCAACACCTGTCCAATGCTTCATGAGTGCAACACAGGGAGCGGGGCAGAACTTCCCTCAGTCAAATGATATTTACAAGACCGATGGCATCAGCCACCTAAGTGAGGGGCAGGTGTTGTCATTTTCACTGTCCAGTCCACAGACACTGAAAGTCAATTGCCACATTGTACAAACACTATTTCCATTCATAAGGTAAAATGTCAACTATTTTAACTATCAAGTATCACAGAATCTAATGAAAGAAGACCATCGAGTTGAAGCAAAAAGACAATTATGAAGCAGGTGACCATTGGTCACTTTGCCAGTGGGGTGGAGACTGCAGAGAGGCAACCCTGCCTTTGACCTTCACACACCCCGCTTCCCTCACATACACTACTCCCCTCACACACCACTTCCCTCACACACACCACTTCCCTCACACACACAACTCCCCTCACACACCCCGCTTCCCTCACACACCCCACTCCCCTTACACACCCCACTCCCCTCACACACACCGCTTCCCTCACACACACCACTCCCCTCACACACACCGCTTCCCTCACACACACTACTCCCCTCACACACACCACTTCCCTCACACACACCGCTCCCCTCACACACACCGCTTCCCTCACACACACCGCTTCCCTCACACACACCGCTTCCCTCACACACACCGCTTCCCTCACACACACACTACTCCCCTCACACACACCACTTCTGTCACACACACCACTTCCCTCACACACACAACTCCCCTCACACACCCCGCTTCCCTCACACACCCCACTCCCCTTACACACCCCGCTTCCCTCACACACACCACTCCCCTCACACACCCCACTCCCCTCACACACCCCGCTTCCCTCACACCCCCCACTTCCCTCACACACACCACTCCCCTCACACACCCCGCTTCCCTCACACACCCCGCTCCCCTTACACACCCCACTCCCCTCACACACACCGCTTCCCTCACACACACCACTCCCCTCACACACCCCACTCCTCTCACACACCCCACTCCCCTCACACACACCGCTTCCCTCACACACACCACTTCCCTCACACACCCCACTCCTCTCACACACCCCACTCCCCTCACACACACCGCTTCCCTCACACACACCACTTCCCTCACACACCCCACTCCTCTCACACACCCCGCTCCCCTTACACACCCCACTCCCCTCACACACACCGCTTCCCTCACACACACCACTTCCCTCACACACACCACTTCCCTCACACACACCGCTCCCCTCACACACACCTCTCCCCTCACACACCCCGCTCCCCTTACACACCCCACTCCCCTCACACACACCGCTTCCCTCACACACACCACTCCCCTCACACACACCGGTCCCCTCACACACACCACTCCTCTCACACACACCACTTCCCTCACACACACCGCTCCCCTCACACACACCGCTTCCCTCACACACACCACTCCTCTCACACACACCACTCCCCTCACACACACCACTCCCCTCACACACACCACTCCCCTCACACACCCCGCTTCCCTCACACACACCACTCCCCTCACACACACCGCTACCCACACACACACCACTCCCCTCACACACACCACTCCCCTCACACACACCACTCCCCTCACACACACCACTCCCCTCACACACCCCGCTTCCCTCACACACACCACTCCTCTCAAACACACTGCTTCCCTCACACACACCACTTCCCTCACACACACCACTCCCCTCACACACCCCACTTCCCTCACACACACCACTCCCCTCACACACACCGCTTCCCTCACACACACCACTCCCCTCACACACCCCGCTTCCCTCACACACACCACTCCTCTCACACACACTGCTTCCCTCACACACACCACTTCCCTCACACACACCACTCCCCTCACACACCCCGCTTCCCTCACACACACCACTCCCCTCACACACCCCGCTTCCCTCACACACACCACTCCCCTCACACACCACTCCTCTCACACACACTGCTTCCCTCACACACACCACTTCCCTCACACACACCACTCCCCTCACACACCCCGCTTCCCTCACACACCCCGCTTCCCTCACACACACCACTCCCCTCACACACCCCGCTTCCCTCACACACCCCGCTTCCCTCACACACACCACTCCCCTCACACACACTGTTTCCCTCACACACACCACTTCCCTCACACACACCACTCCTCTCACACACACTGTTTCCCTCACACACACCACTTCCCTCACACACACCACTCCCCTCACACACACTGTTTCCCTCACACACACCACTTCCCTCACACACACCACTCCTCTCACACACACTGTTTCCCTCACACACACCACTTCCCTCACACACACCACTCCCCTCACACACCCCGCTTCCCTCACACACACCACTCCCCTCACACACCCCGCTTCCCTCACAAACACCACTCCTCTCACACACACTGCTTCCCTCACACACACCACTTCCCTCACACACACCACTCCCCTCACACACCCCGCTTCCCTCACACACACCACTCCCCTCACACACACCGCTTCCCTCACACACACCACTCCCCTCACACACACCACTCCCCTCACACACCCCGCTTCCCTCACACACACCACTCCTCTCACACACCCCACTCCCCTCACACTCCCCGCTTCCCTCACACACACCACTCCCCTCACACACCCCCCTTCCCTCACACACACCACTCCCCTCACACACCCCGCTTCCCTCACACACCCCGCTTCCCTCACACACCCCGCTTCCCTCACACACCCCACTCCCCTCACACACCCCGCTTCCCTCACACACACCACTCCCCTCACACACACCCGCTTCCCTCACACACACACACCACTCCCCTCACACACACCGCTCCCCTCACACACACCACTCCCCTCACACACCACTCCCCTCACACACACCGCTCCCCTCACACACCCCGCTTCCCTCACATACACCACTCCCCTCACACACCCCGCTTCCCTCACACACACCACTCCCCTCACACACACCACTCCCCTCACACACACCACTCCCCTCACACACACCACTTCCCTCACACACACCACTCCCTTCACACACACCACTTCCCTCACATACACCACTCCCCTCACACACCCCGCTTCCCTCACACACACCACTCCCCTCACACACACCACTTCCCTCACACACACCACTCCCCTCACACACACCACTTCCCTCACACACCCCGCTTCCCTCACACACACCACTCCCCTCACACACACCACTCCCCTCACACACACCACTTCCCTCACACACACCACTTCCCTCACACACACCGCTTCCCTCACACACCCTGCTTCCCTCACACACACCGCTTCCCTCACACACACCACTCCCCTCACACACACACCACTTCCCTCACACACCCCGCTTCTCTCACACACACCACTCCCCTCACACACCCTGCTTCCCTCACACACACCACTCCCCTCACACACACCACTTCCCTCACACACACCACTCCCCTCACACACACCACTCCCCTCACACACACACCACTCCCCTCACACACCCCGCTTCCCTCACACACACCACTCCCCTCACACACACCACTCCCTTCACACACACACACCACTCCCCTCACACACCCCGCTTCCCTCACACACACCACTCCCCTCACACACCCCGCTTCCCTCACACACACCACTCCCCTCACACACACACCACTCCCCTCACACACCCCGCTTCCCTCACACACACCACTCCCCCCACACACACCACTTTCCTCACTACTGCCTTCTCTCACCCACCCAAGGTCCACTGCTGGCAGGTCAGCCCATGTGACTGGGCGTGTCCAGTGTGCAATGCCAACCCCAGGACTGTTCACACCCACGCGCAGAGGCCAGTAGAAATTGTGTTGGGCGACTTAAAACTGCTCTTGTAAAAAAAAAGAGGAGCACTTTGATAATATTTTTATTTGTCTGCGACTTGATAACAACTGCCATATCCTCCGCTGCAGCATCCACCAACAAGCTGTGCAAGTTCTTATCATGTTTTTGGCTTCACGCACAGTGAGCTCAAAGTGTTTTTGACTAGCTGCTTGGATGGACGCATTTGTTTTTAGCACGAGCGATGCGAGTATACCAATGGGAAAAAAAGCAAAAAATAACAGCAGAAATGAAGAGACCAAACAAGAAGGGCAAAGCCCATACGACTCACATGCTTGACCTTGACCTTTATATGACCATGACCTTCAGGTGACCTTCAAGGTCAAGGTCAAACAACTAAACCTACCAATGACATCATACACAAAGAAATGCTTTACACATTTTTCCTACCAAAATACATGTGACCTTGACCCAAGGTCAAGGTCATCCAAGGTCATGCAACACAAAGCTGTTAATTCAAGACATAGGAAGCACAATGGTGCTTATTGGCACTTTCTACCATGAGATATAGTCACTTTTCGTGGTTCACTACCCCATTTTGGTCACATTTCATAAGGGTCAAAGTGACCTTGACCTTGATGATATGTGACCAAATGTGTCTCATGATGAAAGTATAACATGTGCCCCACATAATTATTAAGTTTGAAACAGTTATCTTCCATAGTTCAGGGTCAAGGTCACTTCAAAATATGTATACAATCCAACTTTGAAGAGCTCCTGTGACCTTGACCTTGAAGCAAGGTCAACCAAACTGGTATCAAAAGATAGGGCTTGCTTTGACCTATATACCACTTGTAGCTAAGGTCGCCATTCTCAATAACGTGGGAGAAAATTGGGAAAATGTGAAAAATGACTGTTTTTGAGACCACATTTATGGCTCCTGTGACCTTGACCTTGAAGCAAGGTCAAGTCACTATGTATGTTTTTTGAGGCCTTGTCATCATACACCATCATGCCACATTTGGTGTTGATAGACTTAATAGTCTCCGAGAAAAATCCAACGTTTAAGTTTTTTACGGACGGACGGACGCCCGGACGGACGGACGGACGCCCGGACGACACGGCTCAGTACATAGACTCACTTTTGCTTCGCATGTGAGTCAAAAACTGAATTTGCAGTTTGTCAGTTTTGAATCTGATCTTCTTTATGCTGATTTTGATATGTACAAAATACATTGCATATTCAGTCATCTTTGGTGAAGACATTTTGAGTTGGTATGTTTGGATACTGTGTTCAGAAAAAAGGGTTTTGTATATAAAATGCAGGCTGGTAGAAAAAGTTGTGGGCTACTAACTTTTGTGGCCAACTAGCCCGTCAACTAGCCAACTAGCCCGTCATTTAGCCTGGTGGGCTGGTAAGCCCGTGTAGTTTTCACAGCCCTGCTACCTGCTACCCACATGTGTCCAGTCCCTGGCAGCCACTCCACACACTTTATGTCCCACCACAGCTGGTTAACAAACACACTTGGTCAGCACAAGTTGGCAGAGGCAGGTGCTGAGGCCAAAAGTACCAATTAGCGTGAAAGGCGTTTATCACTGTAATTACTCAGTTTTCATCAGGAAAGAACCAAGAACTTCTCTACACTCAAGGCAGGCAAAGGTCATCTAGAAAAGGAATGTGGAGTTACAGAGGTCAATGCTGCATGGAGGAGACTCAGGAGGGGGAAGCGGGGATGGGGAGGGGTGGACTGAAGATGCGTTTCAATATGCATCAAGACACTCTCCATTGCAAACCAAATACCTGGACAGGTGCAATCCCATCCTTAAGGCCGCCTGAAGCACGGCACACACTGCACAAGCACCCCAGCCTGCAGTGAGAGTGCAACATCTGCCCCAAGACTGACACCACCATGCAGTGCAGTGCCAGCCCCGTCTGACTGCGCTCCAGCCTTCCTATAGCGCTTCAGGCAGCAACAAGAGTGCTGCTGTGCAGTGCAGTGTGAGCCCTGTCTGACTGCACTCCAGCCTTCCTACAGGACTTCAGGCAGTAACAAGAGTGCTGCTGTGCAGCTAAGTCAGGGGCTGGGATCAAACTAAGTGGATCACTGACCGACACCAGGATGCGGCAGACACAGGAACACTGAAGGTGATCTCCATTCTGCCCACAGTTCCTCCTTCCACTTGGATGGTGACACAGTGCAAGCACTGGTTACAAGTGCTTGTACACACCAGATTTTTCCACCATCAGCCAGCAAAAGCTGCTTATATGAAAAAAACACATAGGCAGTCTCCACAGGGGGCAGGTCAGTCTCCACAGGGCGCAGGTCAGTCTCCACAGGGGACAGGCCAGTCTCCACAGGGGACAGGCCAGTTTCCACAGGGGGCAGGTCAGTTTCCACAGGGGGCAGGTCAGCTCACAGGGGACAGGCCAGTCTCCACAGGGGGCAGGTCAGTCTCCACAGGGGACAGGCCAGTCTCCACAGGGGACAGGCCAGCTCTGGCAGGGGACAGGTCAGTCTCCACAGGGGACAGGTCAGTCTCCACAGGGGGCAGGTCAGTCTCCACAGGGGACAGGCCAGTCTCCACAGGGGGCAGGCCAGTCTCCACAGGGGACAGGCCAGTCTCCACAGGGGGCAGGTCAGTCTCCACAGGGGGCAGGCCAGTCTCCACAGGGGACAGGCCAGTCTCCACAGGGGACAGGTCAGTCTCCACAGGGGACAGGCCAGTCTCCACAGGGGGCAGGTCAGTCTCCACAGGGGGCAGGTCAGTCTCCACAGGGGACAGGCCAGTCTCCACAGGGGGCAGGCCAGTCTCCACAGGGGACAGGCCAGCTCTGGCAGGGGACAGGCCAGTCTCCACAGGGGGCAGGTCAGTCTCCACAGGGGACAGGCCAGTCTCCACAGGGGGCAGGCCAGTCTCCACAGGGGACAGGCCAGCTCTGGCAGGGGACAGGTCAGTCTCCACAGGGGGCAGGTCAGTCTCCACAGGGGACAGGCCAGTCTCCACAGGGGGCAGGTCAGTCTCCACAGGGGGCAGGCCAGTCTCCACAGGGGACAGGCCAGCTCTGGCAGGGGACAGGTCAGTCTCCACAGGGGACAGGTCAGTCTCCACAGGGGGCAGGTCAGTCTCCACAGGGGGCAGGCCAGTCTCCACAGGGGGCAGGTCAGTCTCCACAGGGGGCAGGCCAGTCTCCACAGGGGACAGGCCAGTCTCCACAGGGGACAGGCCAGTCTCCACAGGGGACAGGCCAGCTCTGGCGGGGGACAACTGCTGTAAGTGGTGGAGCGAAAGAAAAACTGACAAGTGTCAGGCAAGCAGTGGAGAGAGAGAGAGAGAGAGAGAGAGAGAGAGAGAGAGAGAGAGAGAGAGAGATGTGCCGCACAGGAAGTTGCAACATCTTACTAGTTCAGTGTCACTGTCAGGTCCACAGCTTGCAAATACAACAACGCACTCCTGTCCACTGACAGCCATTATTCACGCATGATTTGCATACACATTGGAAATACACAGTAAATGCTCAAACGTGATACGTTCTTCAGAGAGTATACAAGACAAATGCTAAGATTAACTAAATGGCATTTAATGCGGCTACGATTTTTTTTCTCAAGTTTTTTATCTCTCTTTTTAGTTATAAATATATTACTCCACCAAAAACTGTTTTCCTCTATACTGACATTAATCCAGAAACTAACCACCGCACTCACTTGCCCAAAGCCTCTACCACGGAAGGCGGAACACCTTTCCCTGCATTGCTCCATAGGAAAGGCGGAACACCTTTCCCTGCATTGCTCCATAGGAAAGGCGGAACACCTTTCCCTGCATTGCTCCATAGGAAAGGCGGAACACCTTTCCCTGCATTGCTCCATAGGAAAGGCGGAACACCTTTCCCTGCATTGCTCCATAGGAAAGGCGGAACACCTTTCCCTGCATTGCTCCATAGGAAAGGCGGAACACCTTTCCCTGCATTGCTCCATAGGAAAGGCGGAACACCTTTCCCTGCATTGCTCCATAGGAAAGGCGGAACACCTTTCCCTGCATTGCTCCATAGGAAAGGCGGAACACCTTTCCCTGCATTGCTCCATAGGAAAGGCTAGACACCACACACCACACAGTCAACAGTCAGACTTCAGGAGTGCCCAAGTCCACTCAGGGTGGCACACGAAGCATGGATCCTGCCCTCCCATGTTTCCAGCCTTCTCCTCTCCAGTGGCCACGCCTACACAGCCTGCCCTGGACAAAGCAGAAAGAGATACATGCTCCAGGGGGAAAAATAGGTGACAAATATATCATCATTCAGAATCAAAGAAAAAGTTTGCTAGTCTCCAGCTATGAGTGCAATTGGCAGCTCGCCTACAGCCCACGGCAAGGCTCCGCAACCATGAGCAACGCAACTCATTCCCTCAGGGGAGGAAGGCTCCACAGCTCGCCTACAGCCCGAGGCAAGGCTCCGCAACCATGAGCAGCGCAACTCATTCCCTCAGGGGAGGAAGGCTCCACAGCTCGCTGTTCAAACTCAGTATGCAACCCCACTCAGAGAGCAGAAGCTGTGAACAAAAGGGAGGTGCCACCAGACTGGCACACGGTCAGTGGCATGCCTCCCTTCTGCTGTGGGGGCGTGTGCCTGCCCCGCTGCAAGCTACTGCTGCAGGCTGTGGGGGCGTGGTGCCTGCCTCGCTGCAACCTACTGCTGCAGGCTGTGGGGGCGTGGTGCCTGCCTCGCTGCAAGCTACTTCTGCAGGCTGTGGGGGCATGGTGCCTGCCTCGCTGCAAGCTACTTCTGCAGGCTGTGGGGGCGTGGTGCCTG
The DNA here is from genome assembly GCA_034096865.1 of Theodoxus fluviatilis. Lineage (NCBI taxonomy): Eukaryota > Metazoa > Mollusca > Gastropoda > Cycloneritida > Neritidae > Theodoxus > Theodoxus fluviatilis. The sequence continues at coordinate 18,630 of JAWQFJ010000751.1, read as the reverse complement.
CCCCGCTGCAAGCTACTGCTCCAGGCTGTGGGGGCGTGAGCCTGCCCCGCTGCAAGCTACTGCTGCAGACTGCCATCGCGGTAATAGCTCACAAAGGACTTGAGGGCTTCAGGGAGAGGCAGCATGCGGATCTTCCCCATCATGTAGCCACGGAAGATGGTGGCCGATTCGGGGCTGCAGCTGGCCGTGGCATCACAGGAAGGCCCAGTGCCCCCCTCCTCTTCCAGGCTGCTGGGGGGCGAGGGCTTGTCATTGGGCTCCGATACCTCATCGCCATAGGAACCCACCCCTGAGGTCTCCGAGGTGTCGGCGCTGGTGTTGGAGGAGCAGCGGATCTTGCGAGGTGGACTCAAGCAGTGAAGACTGTTGGGGGGCACCTCCTGCGTGTGCTGCACGGTCCTGCCACACGCCTCCTGCAGCAAGGCATTCAGCTCCAGCGCAGCCGACACCTCATCCAACCGCGAACGGGTGAACTCCTTGACATCGCGGGTTGCTCGGTTCTTTCTAGGTGGGGGGCTGTCCTCACATCTCAGTGCCGCCCCACACCGTTCTGCCTCCAATTCCTTCTCCGAGGTGACGTCCACCTCCATGTTCTCCTCCTCCGCACCTTCCCCTGCATCATCTGCTCCCTTCGCCATCTCCACCTCTTCCTCTTCTTCCTCCAATTCCTCTTTCTCCTCCTTCTTGCTTCCATTAGCTTGCATCACAGAGGACCTGTCCTCTGCCGTCTCTCGCGGTGTGGTGCGAGCAGACTTGTCGTTCTCCTCTCCAGACTCCTCCTCCCCAGGGCTGGGCACACTACTGGCGCTGTCCTCGTCGCTCGTCAGCTCCAGCGAATCCAGCTTGAAGCGGTTGCGCTGGCCAGGGAAGCGCAGGGGGGGCAGCTGGATGCAGTGGGTGTCGTCTTCGCTGTCCTCGCTGTCCCCCAGGTGGCCCAGGATCATCATGCCCATGCTCATGGGCACCATGTTGATGCGGTGGTGGCGTTTGGGCTTCCTGGGCCGCTTGCGCTTCTTGGTGGCAGGTGGCGCTTTCAGCTCGGGGTGGCTGTCGTAGACGGAGCTCCTCAGATGTCTGCGGATGGCTGTCCTGCAGAAATCCTGTAGGCCTGGCACACAGACTTCGGCTGCAACACAAACAGGATGACTGCGGTGGAGCACAAATTCTTCAGCAACAAAAATACAAGCAGCACGCAGGCAGTGGCTCACCACCAACAAAGATGATGACCACTCTTTCTTGCTGAACTGAAGTATGAGGGACAACTTCAACACTGGTGGATTTCAACATACAAACAAACAAACAAACAAACAACAATGGAGACAACAACCACTCTTCCTTGCTATAACTACATGAAAATACATTTTTGAAGTTGCATGAAAGTTTCCTTGCTTCTTTTTTCTGTGTGATTGTGTTAGCTTTGGTTCAACATCTACACTGTGCCTACACCTCTGTGTGATTGTGTTAGCTTTGGTTCAATTTCTACACTGTGCCTATCCCTCTGTGTGATTGTGTTAGCTTTGGTTCAATTTCTACACTGTGCCTATCCCTCTGTGTGATTGTGTTAGCTTTGGTTCAATTTCTACACTGCGCCTATCCCTCTGTGTGATTGTCTAAGCTTTGGTTCAACATCTACACTGTGCCTACACCTCTGTGTGATTGTGTTAGCTTTGGTTCAATTTCTACACTGTGCCTACACCTCTGTGTGATTGTCTAAGCTTTGGTTCAACTTCTACACTGTGCCTATCCCTCTGTGTGATTGTGTTAGCTTTGGTTCAATTTCTACACTGTGCCTATCCCTCTGTGTGATTGTGTTAGCTTTGGTTCAATTTCTACACTGCGCCTATCCCTCTGTGTGATTGTGTTAGCTTTGGTTCAACATCTACACTGTGCCTACACCTCTGTGTGATTGTCTAAGCTTTGGTTCAACTTCTATGACATATCGAAGCAAAAACAAACAAGAAGGGCAAAGCCCATACGACTCACATGCTTGACCTTGAACTTTACATGACCTTGACCTTCAGGTGACCTTCAAGGTCAAGGTCAAACAACTAAACCTACCAATGACATCATACACTAAGAAATGCTTTACACATTTTCCCTACCAAAATACATGTGACCTTGACCCAAGGTCAAGGTCATCCGAGGTCATGCAACACAAAGCTGTTAATTCAAGACATAGGAAGCACAATCGTGCTTATTGGCACTTTCTAAAATGAAATATGGTCACATTTCATAAGGGTCAAAGTGACCTTGACCTTGATGATATGTGACCAAATGTGTCTCATGATGAAAGTATAACATGTGTACTACAATGTTATGAAGTTTGGAAGAGTTATCTTCCATAGTTCAGGGTCAAGGTCACTTCAAAATATGTATACAATCCAACTTTAAAGAGCTCCTGTGACCTTGACCTTGAAGCAAGGTCAAGTCACTATGTATGTTTTTGTACGCCTTGTCATTCTACACCATCATGCCAAAGTGGGTGTTGATAGACTTAATAGTCTCCGAGAAAAATCCAACGTTAAAGTTTTTTTACGGATTACAGGACGCCCGGACGCTCGGACAAACGGTGACCTTGACCTTGATGATATGTGACCAAATGTGTCTCATGATGAAAGTATAACATGTGTACTACAATGTTATGAAGTTTGGAAGAGTTATCTTCCATAGTTCAGGGTCAAGGTCACTTCAAAATATGTATACAATCCAAATTTAAAGAGCACCTGTGACCTTGACCTTGAAGCAAAGTCAATTCACTATGTATTTTTTGTGAGGCCTTGTCACCCTACACCATCATGCCAAATTGTGTGTTGATAGACTTAATAGTCTCCGAGAAAAATCCAACATTAAAGTTTTTTAAGGATTACAGGACGCCCGGACGCCCGGACGGACGACACGGGTGACCTAGTATGAAAGTATAACATGTGTACTACAATGTTATGAAGTTTGGAAGAGTAATCTTACATAGTTCAGGGTCAAGGTCACATAAAAAAATGTATACAATCCAACTTTAAAGAGCTCCTGTGACCTTGACCTTGAAGCAAGGTCAAGTCACTATGTATGTTTTTGTACGCCTTGTCATTCTACACCATCATGCCAAAGTGGGTGTTGATAGACTTAATAGTCTCCGAGAAAAATCCAACGTTAAAGTTTTTTTACGGATTACAGGACGCCCGGACAAACGGTGACCTTGACCTTGATGATATGTGACCAAATGTGTCTCATGATGAAAGTATAACATGTGTACTACAATGTTATGAAGTTTGGAAGAGTTATCTTCCATAGTTCAGGGTCAAGGTCACTTCAAAATATGTATACAATCCAACTTTAAAGAGCTCCTGTGACCTTGACCTTGAAGCAAGGTCAAGTCACTATGTATGTTTTTGTACGCCTTGTCATTCTACACCATCATGCCAAAGTGGGTGTTGATAGACTTAATAGTCTCCGAGAAAAATCCAACGTTAAAGTTTTTTTACGGATTACAGGACGCCCGGACGCTCGGACAAACGGTGACCTTGACCTTGATGATATGTGACCAAATGTGTCTCATGATGAAAGTATAACATGTGTACTACAATGTTATGAAGTTTGGAAGAGTTATCTTCCATAGTTCAGGGTCAAGGTCACTTCAAAATATGTATACAATCCAAATTTAAAGAGCTCCTGTGACCTTGACCTTGAAGCAAGGTCAAGTCACTATGTATGTTTTTGTACGCCTTGTCATTCTACACCATCATGCCAAAGTGGGTGTTGATAGACTTAATAGTCTCCGAGAAAAATCCAACGTTAAAGTTTTTTTACGGATTACAGGACGCCCGGACGCTCGGACAAACGGTGACCTTGACCTTGATGATATGTGACCAAATGTGTCTCACGATGAAAGTATAACATGTGTACTACAATGTTATGAAGTTTGGAAGAGTTATCTTCCATAGTTCAGGGTCAAGGTCACTTCAAAATATGTATACAATCCAAATTTAAAGAGCTCCTGTGACCTTGACCTTGAAGCAAGGTCAATTCACTATGTATTTTTTGTGAGGCCTTGTCACCCTACACCATCATGCCAAATTGGGTGTTGATAGACTTAATAGTCTCCGAGAAATATCCAACATTAAAGTTTTTTAAGGATTACAGGACGCCCGGACGCCCGGACGGACGACACGGGTGACCTAGTATGAAAGTATAACATGTGTACTACAATGTTATGAAGTTTGGAAGAGTAATCTTACATAGTTCAGGGTCAAGGTCACATAAAAAAAATGTATACAATCCAACTTTAAAGAGCTCCTGTGACCTTGACCTTGAAGCAAGGTCAATCAAACTGGTATCAAAAGATAGGGATTACTTTGCCCTATAAACCATATATAGGTCAGGTATCCAATCTCAAAAACTTCAGTCAAAAATTGGAAAAATTTGAAAAATGGCTGTTTTTTAGACGGCCCCTGCGACCTTGACCTTGAAGCAAGGTCGTCACAATGTATATTTTTGTACGCCTTGTCATCATACACCATCATGCTAAATTGGGTGTTGATAGACTTAATAGTGTCCGAGAAAAATCCAACGTTAAAGTTTGTACGGACGCCCGGACGCCAGGACGGAAGAAAAGGGTGAGCACATAGACTCACTTTTGCTTCGCATGTGAGTCAAAAAGTATTTACAGGAGCTTCCATTTTGTCTAAAACGTCTTTAGTCAGATCAAAATCTTTCAACTGCCTTTAGTCAGATCAAAATCTTTCAACTGTCTTTAGTCAGATCAAAATCTTTCACCTGCCTTTAGTCAGATCAAAATCTTTCAACTGCCTTTAGTCAGATCAAAATCTTTCAACTGCCTTTAGTCAGATCAAAATCTTTCAACTGCCTTTAGTCAGATCAAAATCTTTCAACTGCCTTTAGTCAGATCAAAATCTTTCAACTGCCTTTAGTCAGATCAAAATCTTTCAACTGCCTTTAGTCAGATCAAAATCTTTCAACTGCCTTTAGTCAGATCAAAATCTTTCAACTGCCTTTAGTCAGATCAAAATCTTTCAACTGCCTTTAGTCAGATCAAAATCTTTCAACTGCCTTTAGTCAGATCAAAATCTTTCAACTGCCTTTTGTCAGATCAAAATCTTTCAACTGCAGTCCTGCAGCAGGGATTGGAGTTGGCGTCAATCGCCGCAGAGAGAACATGTCAAAACTCTCAGCAGAGAAGTGAACAAAACACACGCATGCCGACATTTGAACTACTAGAGACAGAGGCAAGCAAGACTGTCAGCAGAGAAGTGAACAAAACACACGCATGCCGACATTTGAACTACGAGAGACAGAGAGGCAAGCAAGACTGTCAGCAGAGAAGTGAACAAAACACACGCATGCCGACATTTGAACTACGAGAGACAGAGAGGCAAGCAAGACTGTCAGCAGAGAAGTGAACAAAACACACGCATGCCGACATTTGAACTACGAGAGACAGAGGCAAGCAAGACTGTCAGCAGAGAAGTGAACAAAACACACGCATGCCGACATTTGAACTACGAGAGACAGAGGCAAGCAAGACTGTCAGCAGAGAAGTGAACAAAACACACGCATGCCGACATTTGAACTACGAGAGACAGAGAGGCAAGCAAGACTGTCAGCAGAGAAGTGAACAAAACACACGCATGCCGACATTTGAACTACGAGAGACAGAGGCAAGCAAGACTGTCAGCAGAGAAGTGAACAAAACACACGCATGCCGACATTTGAACTACGAGAGACAGAGAGGCAAGCAAGACTGTCAGCAGAGAAGTGAACAAAACACACGCATGCCGACATTTGAACTACGAGAGACAGAGGCAAGCAAGACTGTCAGCAGAGAAGTGAACAAAACACACGCATGCCGACATTTGAACTACGAGAGACAGAGGCAAGCAAGACTGTCAGCAGAGAAGTGAACAAAACACACGCATGCCGACATTTGAACTACGAGAGACAGAGAGGCAAGCAAGACTGTCAGCAGAGAAGTGAACAAAACACATGCATGCCGACATTTGAACTACGAGAGACAGAGAGGCAAGCAAGACTGTCAGCAGAGAAGTGAACAAAACACACGCATGCCGACATTTGAACTACGAGAGACAGAGGCAAGCAAGACTGTCAGCAGAGAAGTGAACAAAACACACGCATGCCGACATTTGAACTACGAGAGACAGAGAGGCAAGCAAGACTGTCAGCAGAGAAGTGAACAAAACACACGCATGCCGACATTTGAACTACGAGAGACAGAGAGGCAAGCAAGACTGTCAGTAGAGAAGTGAACAAAACACACGCATGCCGACATTTGAACTACAAGAGACAGAGAGGCAAGCAAGAGAAGTGAACAAAACACACGCATGCCGACATTTGAACTACGAGAGACAGAGGCAAGCAAGACTGTCAGCAGAGAAGTGAACAAAACACACGCATGCCGACATTTGAACTACGAGAGACAGAGGCAAGCAAGACTGTCAGCAGAGAAGTGAACAAAACACACGCATGCCGACATTTGAACTATGAGAGACAGAGGCAAGCAAGACTGTCAGCAGAGAAGTGAACAAAACACACGCATGCCGACATTTGAACTACGAGAGACAGAGGCAAGCAAGACTGTCAGCAGAGAAGTGAACAAAACACACGCATGCCGACATTTGAACTACGAGAGACAGAGAGGCAAGCAAGACTGTCAGCAGAGAAGTGAACAAAACACACGCATGCCGACATTTGAACTACAAGAGACAGAGAGGCAAGCAAGACTGTCAGCAGAGAAGTGAACAAAACACACGCATGCCGACATTTGAACTACGAGAGACAGAGGCAAGCAAGACTGTCAGCAGAGAAGTGAACAAAACACACGCATGCCGACATTTGAACTACGAGAGACAGAGAGGCAAGCAAGACTGTCAGCAGAGAAGTGAACAAAACACACGCATGCCGACATTTGAACTATGAGAGACAGAGGCAAGCAAGACTGTAGGCAGAGAAGTGAACAAAACACACGCATGCCGACATTTGAACTACGAGAGACAGAGGCAAGCAAGACTGTCAGCAGAGAAGTGAACAAAACACACGCATGCCGACATTTGAACTACGAGAGACAGAGGCAAGCAAGACTGTCAGCAGAGAAGTGAACAAAACACACGCATGCCGACATTTGAACTACGAGAGACAGAGGCAAGCAAGACTGTCAGCAGAGAAGTGAACAAAACACACGCATGCCGACATTTGAACTACGAGAGACAGAGAGGCAAGCAAGACTGTCAGCAGAGAAGTGAACAAAACACACGCATGCCGACATTTGAACTATGAGAGACAAAGGCACGACTCGACAGCGCTGCCATTCCAAAGCAACTTCCTTCTCCAGAGACAGTGGTCTACAGACATTCGCCCAGGAGCACAGTTCCCAAATCCCTCAGACTCACACCTCGGCATGTCCAGCACCTTGCCATTGCCAGAGCTTTGTATTTCTCACCTCAATGCAAACTTTTCTTTGCTCTGTCTCCCCCCCACCCACCCCCTCCCCTTCTCACACACACACACCCTCCCCCGGATGATATCTCCACCTGTCCCGCAGATCAGCAGTGTCCATCTTCAGCTGACTGCACGCAGCACATGACCAGTCAAAGCAGAGTCAGGCGGCCCCTTGGTGGACAAGGTTCGGCCATTTGCTTGACCGCTGGTCAACAAAGCAATGTGCCCAGTCCAGTCCAAAAGGGCACAGCACTCTTAGGAGTCTACAAATGGCGATTCTCTGGAGACACTTTCTGACTAAGTCTCACCAAGTTTTCCTTTAAACTTGGCACTCTTCTGTCTTCATGGACAGGAAGCACTCTCTCTCCACCGCTCCGGGGAGTGTGACTGTTAGGATGTCAGTTTCAAACAAAATGCTTTCAAATATATAGGTATAATAATACAAATATAACTACACTCTGACAGCTCATCACTGTGGTCTGAAGAGAAAAAAAACTTGCCCACTTCTGACAAAAAAGTAGTCTGACTTGTTGCTTCCAATCATCTCGGAACACTCTTTGTAGGCCTAACCTGCCATCCCATTCTTGCCAAGTCTACACTGAGGGTGCTGTCAGCACAAGAAGTGAACAAGGCAAGTCTACACTGAGGGTGCTGTCAGCACAAGAAGTGAACAAGGCAAGTCTACACTGAGGGTGCTGCCAGCACAAGAAGTGAACAAGGTAAGTCTACACTGGGGCGGGTTTCAAAATAGGTAGTCGATCTTGGTCGCAAGATCTTGCTTCGCAGTAAGAGCTAGCTAAAAAAGAAACTACCCAACGTGACGAAGTAATGCGCATGCGTAGACGTCACGACAAGAGGTGAACTGGCCACATTTCAATGGCCGACGTGTTGCCGGTTCATTCAGAAAACGCTCTATTTCGAGATACTAGCAACCCATCCAAAGAAAATAGAAGCCATGCACAGCATTAATTTATCAAAGGTGTATGTTGAATGCATTAATAGATCGTGAAACCTCCTACAGTTTACACATCGAATGCAGGTCAACGCATCCACGACGAACTTTTGTCTCGAATCTTAAAAGCTAGGCACCTCTCAAGCTGCCTCGCTCAATCTACGCTCGTCTACGATTGGCTCGATAGCAAGCAAAGAATGAAACTGCCCATTCGGCGAGATCTACGTAGATCTACCGAGATCTTCGCATTTTGAAACCCGCCCCTGAGGGTGCTGTCAGCACAAGAAGTGAACAAGGTAAGTCTACACTGAGGGTGCTGTCAGCACAAGAAGTGAACAAGGTAAGTCTACACTGAGGGTGCTGTCAGCACAAGAAGTGAACAAGGTAAGTCTACACTGAGGGTGCTGTCAGCACAAGAAGTGAACAAGGTAAGTCTACACTGAGGGTGCTGTCAGCACAAGAAGTGAACAAGGCAAGTCTACACTGAGGGTGCTGTCAGCACAAGAAGTGAACAAGGTAAGTCTACACTGAGGGTGCTGTCAGCACAAGAAGTGAACAAGGTAAGTCTACACTGAGGGTGCTGTCAGCACAAGAAGTGAACAAGGTAAGTCTACACTGAGGGTGCTGTCAGCACAAGAAGTGAACAAGGTAAGTCTACACTGAGGGTGCTGTCAGCACAAGAAGTGAACAAGACTCAGCACACTTACGCAAGTCCACCACGTCAGTGCTCTCGGCACACGGCACCACCAGCACAGCAAAGGACACAGGCAGGACGTTCCTTGACTCCCAGGTCGTCTCGGAGAGGCGCCGAATCTGCTGGAGCTGCAAAGACCCAGTCAGAACTTAATGATGACTCACGCAGACAGCCACATCCTGCAACAAGCAAGCAAGCATTGCTGGTCTCTGCTGATGCCAGTCTTGACCATTTTACCCTGAACATGATGTGTCAATGACATGAACTATCACAGTTGACACAACTTGCTGTCCATGTGCCTACAAGCATACGGCGATCCTTTGCATACACACTGAGGTCAGGAGGCTGATTCCCAACAGAGTCACCACACGCTGGTGACTGTTCCTGCCCGCTGAGCATGAGTCCAGCACTCAGACTGGGTACAGTGGCACCGTCACTTCGGGGTGGCACCGTCACTTTCAGGTCACTTCGGGGTGGCACGGTCAGTTTGAGGTGACTTTGGAGTGGCACCTGTCACTCCACAGGACCATGATAAAGGTGAAGGTACGAGCTTTTTTGTGTACAACTTTCTCCCCATTTATGTTTGCTCAAACTTCACGCTTGTACAGACGCAATGGAAAATGAAGAAAACAGGCTTGAAAACAGCAAACAACTACAGACCTTTGTCCACAGCAATTATGATAATGCAAGAAACTGTCTGCTTATGTTGCCATGACACACACATTACACAGAGTCCCTGTCACTGCCACAGTGTTGTCATGACAGACACATTACACAGAGTCCCTGTCACTGCCACACTGTTGTCATGACACACACATTACACAGAGTCCCTGTCACTGCCACACTGTTGTCATGACACACACATTACACAGAGTCCCTGTCACTGCCACACTGTTGTCATGACACACACATTACACAGAGTCCTTGTCACTGCCACACTGTTGTCATGACACACACATTACACAGAGTCCCTGTCACTGCCACACATTGTCATGACACACACATTACACAGAGTCCCTGTCACTACCACACATTGTCATGACACACACATTACACAGAGTCCCTGTCACTACCACACATTGTCATGACACACACATTACACAGAGTCCCTGTCACTACCACACACCTCACACATACAGTCCTGTCACTTCCACAGTGTTTTCATGACACACACACCTTACAGCCCCTGTCACAGCCACATATTGTCATGACACACACCTTACAATCCCTGTCACTGCCACACATTGTCATGACACACACCTTACAGTCCCTGTCACTGCCACACACTGTCATGACACACACCTTACAGTCCCTGTCACTGCAACACATTGTCATGACACACACCTTACAGTCCCTGTCACTGCCACACATTGTCATGACACACACCTTACAGTCCCTGTCACTGCCACACATTGTCATGACACACACCTTACAGTCCCTGTCACTGCCACACATTGTCATGACACACACCTTACAGCCCCTGTCACAGCCACAGTGTTGTCATGACACACACCTTACAGTCCCTGTCACTGCCACACATTGTCATGACACACACCTTACAGCCCATGTCACTGCCACACATTGTCATGACACACACCTTACAGCCCCTGTCACTGCCACACATTGTCATGACACACACCTTACAGCCCCTGTCACTGCCACACATTGTCATGACACACACCTTACAGCCCCTGTCACAGCCACACATTGTCATGACACACACCTTACAGCCCCTGTCACAGCCACAGTGTTGTCATGACACTAATCTTACAGTCCCTGTCACTGCCACACATTGTCATGACACACACCTTACAGCCCCTGTCACTGCCACACATTGTCATGACACACACCTTACAGTCCCTGCAACAGCCACACATTGTCATGACACACACCTTACAGCCCCTGTCACAGCCACACACTGTCATGACACACACCTTAAAGTCCCTGTCACTGCCACACATTGTCATGACACACACCTTACAGCCCCTGTCACAGCCACACATTGTCATGACACACACCTTACAGCCCCTGTCACTGCCACACATTGTCATGACACACACCTTACAGCCCCTGTCACTGCCAAACATTGTCATGACACACACCTTACAGCCCCTGTCACTGCCACACACTGTCATGACACACACCTTACAGCCCCTGTCACTGCCACACATTGTCATGACACACACCTTACAGCCCCTGTCACTGCCACACATTGTCATGACACACACCTTACAGCCCCTGTCACTGCCACACATTGTCATGACACACACCTTACAGCCCCTGTCACTGCCACACATTGTCATGACACACACCTTACAGCCCCTGTCACTGCCACACATTGTCATGACACACACCTTACAGTCCCTGTCACAGCCACACATTGTCATGACACACACCTTACAGCCCCTGTCACTGCCACACATTGTCATGACACACACCTTACAGTCCCTGTCACTGCCACACAATGTCAAGACACACACCTTACAGTCCCTGTCACAGCCACACATTGTCATGACACACACCTTACAGCTGTCACTGCCACACATTGTCATGACACACACCTTACAGTCCCTGTCACAGCCACACATTGTCATGACACACACCTTACAGCCCCTGTCACTGCCACACACTGTCAAGACACACACCTTACAGTCCCTGTCACTGCCACACATTGTCATGACACACACCTTACAGTCCCTGTCACTGCCACACATTGTCATGACACACACCTTACAGCCCCTGTCACTGCCACACATTGTCATGACACACACCTTACAGTCCCTGTCACTGCCACACACTGTCATGACACACACCTTACAGCCCCTGTCACTGCCACACATTGTCATGACACACACCTTACAGCCCCTGTCACTGCCACACATTGTCATGACACACACCTTACAGTCCCTGTCACTGCCACTCATTGTCATGACACCCACATTACAGTCCCTGTCACTGCCACTCATTGTCATGACACCCACATTACAGCCCCTATCACAGCCACACATTGTCATGACACACACCTTACAGCCCCTGTCACTGCAACACATTGTCATGACACACCTTACAGCCCCTGTCACTGCAACACATTGTCATGACACACACATTACAGCCCCTATCACAGCCACACATTGTCATGACACACACCTTACAGCCCCTGTCACTGCCACACATTGTCATGACACACACATTACAGCCCCTATCAAGCCACACATTGTCATGACACACACCTTACAGCCCCTGTCACTGCAACACATTGTCATGACACACACCTTACAGCCCCTATCACAGCCACACATTGTCATGACACACACCTTACAGTCCCTATCACAGCCACACATTGTCATGACACACACCTTACAGTCCCTGTCACTGCAACACATTGTCATGACACACACATTACAGCCCCTATCACAGCCACACATTGTCATGACACACACCTTACAGCCCCTATCACAGCCACACATTGTCATGACACCCACATTACAGCCCCTATCACAGCCACACATTGTCATGACACACACCTTACAGCCCCTGTCACTGCCACACATTGTCATGACACACACCTTACCGTCCCTGTCACTGCCACACACTGTCATGACACACACCTTACAGCCCCTGTCACTGCCACACACTGTCATGACACACACCTTACAGCCCCTGTCACTGCCACACATTGTCATGACACACACCTTACAGCCCCTGTCACTGCCACTCATTGTCATGACACACACCTTACAGTCCCTGTCTCTGCCACACATTGTCATGACACACACCTTACAGCCCCTGTCACTGCCACAGTGTTGTCATGACACACACCTTACAGCCCTTGTCACAGCCACAGTGTTGTCATGACACACACCTTACAGCCCGTCACTGCCACACATTGTCATGACACACACCTTACAGCCCCTGTCACTGCCACACACTGTCATGACACACACCTTAAAGTCCCTGTCACTGCCACACATTGTCATGACACACACCTTACAGTCCCTGTCACAGCCACACATTGTCATGACACACACCTTACAGTCCCTGTCACTGCCACACACTGTCATGACACATACCTTACAGCCCATGTCACTGCCACACATTGTCATGACACACACCTTACAGTCCCTGTCACTGCCACACACTGTCATGACACACACCTTACAGTCCCTGTCACTGCCACACACTGTCATGACACACACCTTACAGCCCATGTCACTGCCACACATTGTCATGACACACACCTTACAGTCCCTGTCACAGCCACACATTGTCATGACACACACCTTAAAGTCCCTGTCACTGCCACACACTGTCATGACACACACCTTACAGTCCCTGTCACTGCCACACATTGTCATGACACACACCGTACAGCCCCTGTCACTGCCACACATTGTCATGACACACACCTTACAGTCCCTGTCACAGCCACACATTGTCATGACACACACCTTACAGCCCCTGTCACTGCCACACATTGTCATGACACACACCTTACAGCCCCTGTCACTGCCACACATTGTCATGACACACACCTTACAGTCCCTGTCACTGCCACACATTGTCATGACACACACCTTACAGCCCCTGTCACTGCCACACATTGTCATGACACACACCTTACAGCCCCTGTCACAGCCACAGCGTTGTCATGACACACACCTTACAGCCCCTGTCACAGCCACAGTGTTGTCATGACACACACCTTACAGTCCCTGTCACTGCCACACATTGTCATGACACACACCTTACAGTCCCTGTCACTGCCACACATTGTCATGACACACACCTTACAGCCCCTGTCACAGCCACACATTGTCATGGCACACACCTTACAGCCCCTGTCACAGCCACACATTGTCATGACACACACCTTACAGCCCCTGTCACAGCCACACATTGTCAGGACACACACCTTACAGCCCCTGTCACAGCCACACACTGTCATGACACACACCTTACAGCCCCTGTCACAGCCATAGTGTTGTCATGACACACACCTTACAGCCCCTGTCACAGCCACAGTGTTGTCATGACACACACCTTACAGCCCCTGTCAGTGCCATTGTGTTGCCATAACACACACCTTAAAGTCCCTGTCACTGCCATTGTGTTGCCATAACACACACCTTACATCCCCTGTCACAGCCACACATTGTCATGACACACACCTTACAGCCCTTGTCAGTCACACATTGTCATGACACACACCTTACAGTCCCTGTCACTGCCACACATTGTCATGACACACATCTTACAGTCCCTGTCACAGCCACACACTGTCAAGACACACACCTTACAGCCCCTGTCACTGCCACACACTGTCATGACACACACCTTACAGCCCCTGTTACTGCCACACATTGTCATGACATACACCTTACAGCCCCTATCACTGCCACACATTGTCATGACACACACCTTACAGCCCCTGTCACTGCCACACATTGTCATGACACACACCTTACAGCCCCTGTCACTGCCTCACATTGTCATGACACACACCTTACAGCCCCTGTCACAGCCACACATTGTCATGACACACACCTTACAGCCCCTGTCACAGCCACACATTGTCATGACACACACCTTACAGCCCCTGTCACAGCCACACATTGTCATGACACACACCTTACGATCCCTGTCACAGCCACACATTGTCATGACACACACCTTAAAGTCCCTGTCACTGCCATTGTGTTGCCATTACACACACCGTAAAGTCCCTGTCACTGCCATTGTGTTGCCATTACACACACCTTAACGTCCCTGTCTCTGCCATTGTGTTGCCATAACACACACCTTAAAGTCCCTGTCACTGCCATTGTGTTGCCATAACATACACCTTAAAGTCCCTGTCACTGCCAATATGTTGCCATAACACACACCTTAAAGTCCCTGTTACTGCAACACACACCTTAAAGTCCCTGTCACTGCCATTGTGTTGCCATAACACACCCCTTAAAGTCCCTGTCACTGCGATTGTGTTGCCATAACACACACCTTAAAGTCCCTGTCACTGCCATTGTGTTGCCATAACACACCCCTTAAAGTCCCTGTCACTGCCATTGTGTTGCCATAACACACACCTTAAAGTATCTGTCACTGCCATTGTGTTGCCATAACACACACCTTAAAGTCCATGTCACTGCAATTGTGTTGCCATAACATACACCTTAAAGTATCTGTCACTGCCATTGTGTTGCCATAACACACACCTTAAAGTATCTGTCACTGCCATTGTGTTGCCATAACACACACCTTAAAGTATCTGTCACTGCCATTGTGTTGCCATAACACACACCTTAAAGTATCTGTCACTGCCATTGTGTTGCCATAACACACACCTTAAAGTATCTGTCACTGCCATTGTGTTGCCATAACACACACCTTAAAGTCCATGTCACTGCCATTGTGTTGCCATAACACACACCTTAAAGTCCCTGTCACTGCCATTGTGTTGCCATAACACACACCTTAAAGTATCTGTCACTGCCATTGTGTTGCCATAACACACACCTTAAAGTATCTGTCACTGCCATTGTGTTGCCATAACACACACCTTAAAGTATCTGTCACTGCCATTGTGTTGCCATACCTTAAAGTATCTGTCACTGCCATTGTGTTGCCATAACACACACCTTAAAGTCCATGTCACTGCCATTGTGTTGCCATAACACACACCTTAAAGTCCCTGTCACTGCCATTGTGTTGCCATAACACACACCTTAAAGTATCTGTCACTGCCATTGTGTTGCCATAACACACACCTTAAAGTATCTGTCACTGCCATTGTGTAGCCATGACACACAGTCTCACCTGGTCGTTGAGGGGCATCACGAGGATGCCATCCAGCCTCAGCAGATTCTTCATGTAGTTCTCGTGTTCTTGAGGGCAGGCAGCGCCGCAGTAGACGCGGTCGTAGAGGCGGCCGCCTGATGCCAGTTGCAGACAGTTGCCCACCACAAACTCGGGCTCACAGAACTCGAACATGTCGAAGGCCTCGCTGTGTCGCTTGAACCTCTCCAGCTTCTCCCTGGCGTAGTCCACCACGTCGGCATGCAGCTCCACACCGTGGTTGATGCCATTCTGCCCTGCAGGTATAGAGGTCAAAGTGCACAGTTCAAAATATAACAACAGCACTTGACAAGACAGCCAAAACGCTGTCAAGTCCCACGTCTTATCCATACACAAACACAAGATAAAACAAGGATACAAAATAAGTGAGAGACACGTATTTTCTACTCTCTCTCTCTCTCTCTCTCTCTCTCTCCCTCCCTCCCTCCCTCCCTCCCTCCCTCCCTCCCTCCCTCCCTCCCTCCCTCCCTCCCTCCCTCCCTCCCTCCCTCCCTCCCTCCCTCCCTCCCTCTCTGACTGTCTCTCTTTCTCAACCCTGCCAAGAGAAGGGGTGTGGGCTCACTGACCTAGGAGCAGTCCCACCATGGTGCTGAGGTAGCCGGTGCCGCTGCCAATGTTGAGGAAGGACAGGCCTGGCATCAGCTGCAGGGCCTCCATCACCTCGGAGTAGATGCAGGGTGCAGACAGGTGCAGATGGTTGTGCTTCCAGGCTAGGTCCTTGTAGGCCGACTCCCGGTGGTCCTGCCACAGTCAGTAGGCCTACATAGTGTGTATGTGCATGTGTGTGTGTGTGTGTGTGTGTGTGTGTGAGTGTGTGTGTGTCTGTGCGTCTCTGTGTGTGTCTGTGTCTGTGTGTAAGTGTAAGTGTCTGTGTGTGTGTGTAAGTGTCTCTGTGTGAGTGAGTGAGTGAGTGAGTGAGTGAGTGAGTGAGTGAGTGAGTGAGTGAGTGAGTGAGTGAGTGAGTGAGTGAGTGAGTGAGTGAGTGAGTGAGTGAACAAGTAAGAATGAGTGAGTGAATGCATGTGTGTATTCGTGGGTGCTTATGTGACAAGGTGAGGGGAGAGGTACAGAGTGACAAGGTGAGGGGGGAGGTACAGAGTGACAAGGTGAGGGGAGAGGTACAGAGTGACAAGGTGAGGGGAGAGGCACAAGGTGACAAGGTGAGGGGGGAGGTACAAGAGTGACAAGGTGAGGGGAGAGGTACAGAGTGACAAGGTGAGGGGGGAGGTACAGAGTGACAAGGTGAGGGGAGAGGTACAGAGTGACAAGGTGAGGGGAGAGGCACAAGGTGACAAGGTGAGGGGAGAGGTACAGAGTGACAAGGTGAGGGGAGAGGCACAAGGTGACAAGGTGAGGGGAGAGGCACAAGGTGACAAGGTGAGGGGAGAGTGTCACAAGTGTGTGTCATTTTTAGGGCGCCGGAGTATAGCGCGTCGCTAATGTGTTTCATTGTCTCGTGCTGTCCGTGTTGTTGTTTCTCGTATCAGCCTTGGCGATACGGAGATCGGAAAGTAATTTATAGAACTGGTTGTGTGCGCATGCAGTTCAGACATTCCACAGTTTATCTTTTGAAAAGAGACAGAATTAGGCCAAATAGTGCAGTGACGTCAAAGAGATTTTTGGAGTGACGTCAAGGAGATTTTGGAGCGACGGCAGAGTAGCTCAAGCAGAGATTCGATACGGTTGTCGAATGGTTGAGCTCTCTCGGTTATTCACCTTTTGAAAGCGTTTATAGCTTAAAGGTGGTAGTGTCTTTGGTGTCAGTGTAAGACTAGGTCCTGACGCCAGAGAAGGTTGTCTCAACTACATGGGAGTTGGAGTTGCGACGGTCGTCCCTTTCTCTTTGGAACTTCGCTTTTGGGACAGTAAACATTGAGAAGTCGGAAGTAAGTTGAACTGTTATCGTTATCCGTAACGTACAAGTCTGGTCTCTGATTTAGATAAAAATGGAGCCACGTAGTGAAACGTGCTAAACCGTTATGTTGCATGTAGTTGTGTTTGTCTGTAGTGATGCTTCCATGATGGTTTATCGTATGATGCATTGTTTAGTGGATAATTTAGGGGTAGTGATTTGTTTACGGTACTACTCCTGAGTTTTCAATGCAAAGCTATGTGTGGTGATGCTTTGATGATGTTTTATCATATGATGTATTGTGTAAAAGATAATTTGGTGGTGGTTATTTGTTGTACCACCCATGGGGTTTCAATGTAAAACCACAATAAGTTGGACGAAAGAGATAGTGAAATTGTAAAGGGTTGGGGGCGGGCAGTATGAAACGGGGGATGGAAGTATTGTCCGCCATGCTTCCATCTGAACATTTGTCGCCAGGTTTCAAGGTTCGAGACGGAAGTTTCAAGGTTCAAGGCTCGAGATCCAAGGCTCGAGATTCAAGGCTCGAGATTCAAGGCTCGAGAGTCAAGGCTCGAGATTCAAGTTTCTACGTCCCGTCTGTCCACGGGTTCTACGTTTTCAAGAGTCAACGTTGTCAAGATGCAGCGTCTACAGGTCATGTACCCTGGGATTATCGATCCCCCCTTTCCCTCCCCCAACCTTTAGTTGTGCGAGATTGAACATTTTCCACGTGGGACTTTCTGGGACGGAGTTGGGTGGAGGTGGGAGTTATTCGAGCTAGGCTTTGGCGTCCAGGACTAAACTCTCACTGCG
>JAWQFJ010000750.1:133310-148463 GCA_034096865.1 Theodoxus fluviatilis | reverse complement strand
AAAACTTGTACACTTAAAAAGTGACAGATCCAAATGAGAACTGCAATAGACCTGGTCAGAAAAGATGGGAATGCTGTTTTCACATCCAAGACTTCTTCATCTTTTTTTTCTCTTCTGTGTAAATCTACACATCTACAAACTTGGATTTTATATACATGTATGATTGCAGCAGTACCAAAAATGATCAAAACTGGTGTTAACAATACTCATTCTTAATTAAGTTTAGATGAGGCCCCTTTTCAACCTGGAAATCCCTGCATTATTAATTATGTCTGAGGCAGAAAGATGGAACATGTCAACACCCATCCCACCACTGTCACTTTCCCATGCTCTCCTGGACAGGCAGTCAACAAACCATTCACACAAGTCCACGCAGACAGATGCGATGCAATGCAATAGATTATGTATGTATGTACACTCTAGAGGGTGATGTTCTCTCTCCTCTCACAACTCGTCCTTTCCGTCCAGGTCCACGTCACTCAGGTCGATGTCTTCATCGATGTCCAGCTGCAAGATGAAGTTATGATCATAAGTCTCCATCAACTGAACACAGTGCTAATTAACCTTCTCCAGTCGACAGCTAATCACACTTGGCGGGTATGTTCTGCCATTTAGAACTGCAGCCTAATGTGCTTGCCCTCTGAGAGTGTCTATTTCAAGCCACATTGAGGCAATTGTAGGTTGGGGGGGGGGGGGGGGGGGGGGGGGGGGGGGAGAGGGCTGTTTTCAAACAAATAAAACTTTACTACTGCCATATTCATTTCCGAACTTGCAACTGCACACGTTATCTATCCCTCGTAACAGTACAGTGCAGACAAAAATACTGGTTTTATCTAACTCCACTAGCAATTCTACTTTCACACGACCATATTCTGCCATCAGGATACATACACCAACTCATAAAATATTTGACCAATCGCAACCCTGCATATGACACCATCACAAACAAGCCAGTTTCCACTGCACAGTACTAATCTTCCCCAGTCTGCATTGCTATATGGTTATTGTGATCATATTATACCGCACCTTTATCAAATTCAAACTAAACCCCATTTCCCTCTATCTCTAATCACCCAATATCCCCTGCACAAAGCCTAAGTGTGTCATCAAGCCCAAAAAGTCCGTATTTGCAAATGCTTGCACAGCGCAAGTTAAGTCATCAATTCAAGCTCAGTTTTTCTCTCACATCACTAGACCCTCGGAACCCCTCTCATCTAACCACCAAGCATGCAAAAAAATCATCAAAGCAGCCGTGCACTTCCACCTTCCCCTCGGCAACAACATCACCAGGGGCCTAGCCTGCTATTAGTCTTCAATTTCGCAAGCACCCGCCAGGACCACGAGAAACCGCAAAACTACTAGTGAGGTCCCTAGAAGCCACTGCCCTACAAAGACTCCACCACGAACCCTAAGCCAGGCCACGCCAACCACTGAATGGCTTCATGATACGGACCTGGCAAGGTACACTATTAGACAATGGTGGCAGAATGCGATAAAGAGACCCTAGAGACATGTAAAATACTTTTTCCCTCTGATTAACAACAGCCTAAGGCCCCCAACGAGCACGTTACAAACAATCTGGAATCGAGACACAGAAAACGACTGGGCTAAACAGCCCGCTGATCAACGTGGAGGCAGCATAGTGATGGAACTGAGACAACACTCACCCTTCGAGTCCGGCCTGCGAGCCTGGGGCGCATCTAAATGCATGCTAGTTGCCAGCATATGATGACTGACCAAGCCCACGACGGCCGTCATACTCCTCCTCATAAATAGGGGGCAAAACCAACTCCTGAAACATCCCGGCACGGCACTAAGCCTGCTATGTTGCAGGCACATGATGACTGGGTTTTGGTTGTGAGAGTACTACAAGGCCTGTCATAGCAAGTTAAACGGCTCAAGCATACATGATTGGACTGTACGGATGAGACACAACTGCTAACATTGAATATCAACCGTGGCCTAAAGCTGCTAGTTGCAGCAAGTGTATCAGACTTGGAATGGGCAAATGTAAACCTAAGGAGCCGCTTGACTGGGCTAAGCCTGCTAGTTGCAGCATATGATGCAGGGGGACGGGGCCTGAGAATATGACTTGGAGGCCTAAGCCCTGCTAGCCTGGCCCAGCAAAGTATTGTCGAGTGATTGGGTGGGTCGGGGGGAGGGGAAATACTTGGCATGCCAACTGATAAAGTGTCGTTTTCCCACAAAGATTTACACCAGAGCAAGAATGCAAGCCCAATTAAAATGGTTCTTTAAAAAGCACAAAAAAAAGGAAAAGATTGTTCTGGTTGGCTTCACGTAAGGACACCTGCGTGAGTAACTTCTGTTAAGGTTTTGCAGTGCTTAAGTAAAACAACATCCGCTTATACTAAAATTTTAGTTTATTAAACCATGTTCAAAACCCGAATGAGATTAACCCCGTGAAAGCAAAACTCAATGTGAACAAAGACAATCCCGAAATAGCCCTACACAACTGATACCAGACAAGCACATAGTGCAAAAGTTGAAAAGGCCCCCAAAGCCCCCCCTATAAAAAACTAGTAGTTTATGAGAAAAACATTTACGGCTCCTCTGAGGTACAGTTTATGTGGCAGAACCCCCCCCACTTGGTTTTGATGCTTTTCTGTAAGGTATTGCTTTGGACAGATCTGTTCTCATATCGATTTGCACATATGATGCACTGTACGTTTTTTTATATGTGGTTCGTTCCAAATGTAAGGGTAAGGGGGTACATATTTAATAAAAAAAAAAGCTCGAGTGTTGTAGTTGCGACGATCACCTATGGCGATGATGCCCACGTCGGCTACATTGCTTGGCACCGAAAATACCCCCATGCACGCAAACTGTGCAACCCATCTTCTACCACTATCTGTACCACCCCTGTCACCGTTTTGCTACCACTATCCTTGTGCCCGTCAACCATTGTACACCACTAATCTGTACCACCACTGTCACCTCTTCTTTGCACTCCTGTACCACCACTGTCACCATTTGTACCACTAACTGTACCACCACTGTCACCATTTCTACCACTAACTGTACCACCACTGTCACCATCTCTACCAGTACCACACCACCAACCACCATCTCTACCAGTACCACACCACCAATCACCATCTCTACCAGTACCACACCACCAATCACCATCTCTACCAGTACCACACCACCAACCACCATCTCTACCAGTACCACACCACCAACCACCATCTCTACCAGTACCACACCACCAATCACCATCTCTACCAGTACCACACCACCAACCACCATCTCTACCAGTACCACACCACCAACCACCATCTCTACCAGTACCACACCACCAACCACCATCTCTACCAGTACACCACCAACCACCATCTCTACCAGTACCACACCACCAACCACCATCTCTACCAGTACCACACCACCAACCA
The DNA here is from genome assembly GCA_034096865.1 of Theodoxus fluviatilis. Taxonomy (NCBI): domain Eukaryota; kingdom Metazoa; phylum Mollusca; class Gastropoda; order Cycloneritida; family Neritidae; genus Theodoxus; species Theodoxus fluviatilis. The sequence goes on along the minus strand of JAWQFJ010000750.1, from coordinate 145,053 downwards.
CCATCTCTACCAGTACCACACCACCAACCACCATCTCTACCAGTACCACACCACCAATTACCATCTCTACCAGTACCACACCACCAATCACCATCTCTACCAGTACCACACCACCAATCACCATCTCAGCCCCGCCCCCCACCACTGCTATCACCTCCACCACCATCGCGATCTCTGTCATCACTAATACCACCACACCTGCTACCATCTTCACCACTGTCATCAACACCTATCATTACCACTACGATGATCACCACTTCCATCATTAAAGGTGCTTTTTTATATTTCGAATTTTTTCAACCACTGATGGATGCTCAAACCGCACACATTTACCACCTGGTCATCGGGCTACCTCATTGTAACACTCCAACACCATCTCAACTCCCTGGGGAGCATGCAACCAGGCTGCAGATGAACGTGCCCGAGTTATCTCTCACAATACTCCAACTCAGCTCTCACAGGTACCCGTTTTACTCCTGGGTGAGGAGAAGCAATGTGAGTAAAGCACCTTGCTCAAGGATGCAACTCTGGCATCCATGCAGCTTTAAATGCCGAACCCCCAAGCCATAAGCCATAGCCGGTCAAGGGCGCTAACTACTCGGCCACTACTAATATCAGCATTACTATTAACTCACTGGAGTCATGGCTAAATATTGCGATCCTTCTCTGGGATCGTAAGTTTTTCATGCCTTTTCAAAAATATAATAACGATACAAAGGCATAAGATAACAATACAAATTATAAATCAAATGAAAGCTTGCTTTTTACTCTTTACATTCAATGAATGATCTAAGGGATTGAAAATGCTAATTATGAATTACACACCATAGAATTGAGTGTGTACATGCACAAAAATGAAAAAGTAGAAAAAAAAATCAGTTCACTAGCTGTTATGGGAAGCATACAAGAGCCTAGAAAATGAGAAACTTTAAATGTCAATATCCAAGTAATGCAAATGTGTATAAACATTTAGTACAGACAAATACAAGCAGATGGAGGCTAGCAATCAACCAAATCAAAGTATTTGTTTATAGAATTGGAAGATCAAACGTGTTTCAGTATGTTTTCCCGCTTTTTTTGTCAACATACACACAGGTTACAATTTCCAATCATCAGTCTAAATATATTCTAAAGGGAAGTAAATCTGCTTGCAAATTCCTTCAGCTATATAGGCTAACAATATTTACCTCCCTTAGACCATTATAGCAAAAGGGAGAACTTTGCAAGAGTGTCGCGAGATATCTCGTGATGCGATTCTGGCGGGAGCACGCTCACCACGAGATATTCGCGATACGACTCCTATGAGTTAATAGCATTACTATTATTAGCATTACTACCATCACCACTTCCATCATGACCACTACTATTATTAGCATTACTACCATCACCACTTCCATCATGACCACTACTATTATTAGCATTACTACCATCACCACTTCCATCATGACCACTACTATTATTAGCATTACTACCATCACCACTTCCATCATGACCACTACTATTATTAGCATTACTACCATCACCACTTCCATCATGACTACTATTATTAGCATTACTACCATCATCACTTCCATCATGACCACTACTATTATTAGCATTACTACCATCACCACTTCCATCATGACTACTATTATTAGCATTACTACCATCATCACTTCCATCATGACTACTACTATTATTAGCATTACTACCATCACCACTTCCATCATGACTACTACTATTATTAGCATTACTACCATCACCACTTCCATCATGACTACTATTATTAGCATTACTACCATCATCACTTCCATCATGACCACTACTATTATTAGCATTACTACCATCACCACTTCCATCATGACTACTATTATTAGCATTACTACCATCATCACTTCCATCATGACCACTACTATTATTAGCATTACTACCATCACCACTTCCATCATGACTACTATTATTAGCATTACTACCATCATCACTTCCATCATGACTACTACTATTATTAGCATTACTACCATCACCACTTCCATCATGACTACTATTATTAGCATTACTACCATCATCACTTCCATCATGACCACTACTATTATTAGCATTACTACCATCACCACTTCCATCATGACCACTACTATTATTAGCATTACTACCATCACCACTTCCATCATGACCACTACTATTATTAGCATTACTACCATCACCACTTCCATCATGACCACTACTATTATTAGCATTACTACCATCATCACTTCCATCATGACTACTATTATTAGCATTACTACCATCACCACTTCCATCATGACCACTACTATTATTAGCATTACTACCATCACCACTTCCATCATGACCACTACTATTATTAGCATTACTACCATCACCTATTCCATCATGACCACTGTGGCTACTCACTTTGCCGTCCTTGCCGTCCCAAGGCTCGGTGGTGACGATGGCTGGAAGCTGGGCGGCGCGCACTGCCTCCGTGGACCCGCGGCCAAAGGACAGTTCCCTGCGGCACACAGACAATGGTGTCATCATCAGCTTTGTCTGTTTGTTGCTTTTTGTTGTTGTTGTTGCGATAAAGTTTTCTTTGGAACGGTGATGTTTCTCAGTACTGTTGTACAAATCATACAAAAGCAGTCCTGAACTGTCCTTTCCTTGAAACTAGAGAGTGGGATCTACATCAAAGCAATTTTAAGAACATTACACTGATTCGGCCAAAGAAAAAAAGAGCTATGGCTACAGTAACCAACTGACCATATTTTTTTCTGCCATCTCAACTACTTTCTTCAATTGAGCAAAAGAAAAAGAGAAAAAGGGGGGAGAAATCAAAGGTAATCAAGGAATTGTGTGTTGCCCTGTCACCCCTGCCTTATGAGCACTTGGAAAATCCACTTAAAAAAAAATAAAAAATCAGTTTTTTTCCATTAAAGAGAAATTGTAATTATATTCAATTTGGCCTCTTCTATGAAAAAAAAAATTTTCCTTTTAATGCAGCCCAACCTATCGACCATATTTCTTCTGGCCATGTTACCGACACTACATCTATTTTTTCTTTTGGCCTTACTGAAAAATACAAAGTGAGTTTGGTATATAATCTAATAAACCCAGATTCTTCCCGACCCAAGGATAGAACCACGGCACAGCGCCTCGCACATCGTCCAACCCCAAAGCATGCTCGCCTATCTCCGTGAGTAGAGGCTGAGGGGCTGACCGTGTACTCAAGCTCTTGCCCGAGTTTGGTATCTTACCAAATGCTCCTCAACAGAATGCTGGGTCACTTGCAAGGACGAATGAATTTTTGCAGCCTATCAGCCACTGCAGACTGTTTAAGGCCAATGACGGTAATTCTACAGTCCAGCTTGTTAGCGTAAGAGAGAGTCCAGTCTTGCTGTCCCCAGTTATTCTCCTTTCACAAAGCACACAGGAAGAGAAGGTGGATTGGGTCCAGTCTTCCTTTGACCCATGGCTGCTACACTCAGAACAATTCAAGATGGAAAACTGAAAAGCTAGCCCACATCCTCACTAGATAGTGGGTGGAGGTATGGGAATGGCAGCAAGGGTAGGGTAGGGTCTAGTTGTATGGGACATTACATTTTGTGCAACCTATCTCAGGTGTCAAAACGGGTGCTGGACGTTTTGCCCCAATTGCGACATTCGGAACGTCGTTTAGCTAAGATCCGGCCGCATTAATGTATCTGCGTTTTGTGACAAACGTCTTGCTCGGCGGTACTGTACTCCATGCACCTTAACGGTGCACGTGATTCGGGTGTAATTTTAAGCTAAACGACGTTCCGAATGTCACAATTGGGGCGAAACGTCCATGACCCCTCAAAACCCATGCATGACCTGTGCCCTGGGTCAGGCATAGTCAACAAGACACTTCACTTTCCACTTGTTCACACTGAACTTTAGATGATGATTATCATCACATGATGATGATGATGATGATGATGATGATGATGATGATGATGATGATGATGATGATGATGATGATGATGATGAGTGGAGTTTTAGGGTCTATCAGGGTCTTTTTGTTTTTGGTACCCCCAACCCACACATGGGGACACAGGACTTGAGGACAGAGGCCAACTTACCTGAGGAACTCGTTGATGCCCTTCTCACTGAAAGGGCCCTTGAGCAGCGAGAACTTCATCTTGCGAGCGTTGATGGCGGCCAGGGCCTGATAATGAGAAGACATACTGTCAGTCAACACATTCATCCATACTGTCAGTCAACACATTCATCCATACTGTCAGTCAACACATTCATCCATACTGTCAGTCAACACATTCATCCATACTGTCAGTCAACACATTCATCCATACTGTCAGTCAACACATTCATCCATACTGTCAGTCAACACATTCATCCATACTGTCAGTCAACACATTCATCTCCACTGCTCAGACAAAGCTGAAAGCACTCGCAAGCAGTTGACATTAAGATATTTTTGTCATTAGAGTGCAATAATATTTTCTTAAGTAGGTTTGTGTGTGTGTGTGTGTGTGTGTGTGCGTGTGCAAGAGAGAGAGAGAGAGAGAGACAGACAGACAGACAGACAGACAGACAGACAGACAGACAGAGACACAGACAAGACAGACAGACAGAGAGAGACACAGACAGAGAGACAGACAGACAGACAGACAGACAGACAGAAAGAGACACAGACAGACAGAGACACACACAGACAGACAGACAGACAGACAGACAGACAGACAGACAAACACACAGACAGACAGAGACACAGACAGAGATAGACAGACAGACAGACACACAGACAGACAGAGACACAGACAGACACACAGACAGACAGACTGAGAGACAGACAGACAGACAGACAGACAGACAGACACACAGACTGCTATTTGTTTTTTGTTGGCTATGTAAGGCCTCTGATCAAGACAGTCACAAGAACAGGACAGAGTACAAACAAGCCAAGCCTTGCTTTCATCTCTTTCAAATCAAATGGGGAGACATGGTGAGTCTATTCTTACCCCAAACCCATGTGTGTGTGTGTGCGCATGTGTGTGTATATGTGTGTGTGTGTGTGTGCATGTGTGTCTGTGCACATGTGTGGGTGCGTGCATGCATGTGTTGGTGTGTTTGTGTGTGTGTGTGTGTGTGTGTGTGTGTGTGTGTGTGTGTGTGTGTGCGCGCGCATGTGCATGCGTATGTGTATTGGTTCTCACAAGACTGCACAGTGTGCAAGTTGTTTTGGCAAGCTGCACTTCAAGCAGGCATCATGTCACTTACCGGGTATCCAAAACCACCGATGCCCAGCGCCTCCTCCAGTTCTGACTGGGCTCCCGCCTCAGCCCACACCCATCTGGGAAAGATGGACAGATGGAATGAGAGGATGAATGATAGGTTGATAAAGGCAAGGTGACAATACTCTTGGTGTGTTTGAAAAAACATCAGATAGGGAGAAAATTTTCAGATTCATTTTGAAAATTAAAAATGGGCAAATACATACAATCACTATCTAACCATGCATAAATTGTGAGATAAGTTATTCAACACCAAAAACTTCTGAATATCATCAGGGTTCCTGTAGACTTCCAAGAAAACAATTTCAAAACTTTACCATGACTATTTGATAAATTTAGTGACATTTCCTTGCACAAATCTGTGAACATTTACAATTTTTTGCACTGCAAGGGATTTTGGTTTCTTCCGTTCATAGTAACAGACAGCAAAACACAGGCTTTGCATCTCCAGCTCAATGACTTTGCATTCGGTCAAGAGAAGTAACTGTGCACACCATGTGACAGGAAGTGATCACTTGCACACCATGTGACAGGAAGTGATCACTTGCACACCAATAAGCACAACTGGAAAAAACTTCCACTGATGCAAAAATTTCATTACTTTTTCACAAGTTTTCAGTTTTAGCCAAAATTTTCTAACTTTTCAAGGCCCTTGAAAAATAGTGTGCAAATTTCTACACTTTTCCAGGTTTTAAATGAATGCAGGAACCCTGTATCTTGTATGTTTGAATGACCTGTTATCCAGTCCTAGGGCTTCTCAGGCAGTGACTGTTAGCAGCATCCTTACAGTTACACAGACCATCTGATCATAGCAGGAATCAACTTCAAGGCTTTTCCTCATCTTCACCCTTTGAATCACCTAGATCCTAGCACGCACACATACAACACAGCAGAACTTGGGTTTATCCCTCCAGGTTTACTGGAGGTCCTACAGACTTTATCTGTCTGTGTGTGTGTGTGTGTGTCTGTCCCGACTTAACGGCTGATATCTCAAAAACTGCTGGACAGATTTCCTTGCACACTTACTGGAAGTTAGGTCCGATTGAATGTATCAAATTTTCAGAATCGAGGTTTGAAAAGAAAGTGGTTTTTTAACTCTTTCCGTCCCATTCGCCGCACTGTGCGCCAAAGCGCATTCAGTTGCCTCCCGTCCGCCGCACTCTGCGCCAAAGCTACTTCGCTTCGTTTCGTTTGTATAATCCACACTTTCTAGTGTTCTCTATCGGACCCAATGTGGTTTTAGAGCAGTAGAGAACTCTCCCACAACGTTTGATGAACGTCTAACGCAGAGCGTGAGGTTTAATGCGACTTTTGTGGACCGATTGTGATTGTTTTGATCGAAATGTCTGAGAAAATCCCGGAAGTTCTGCATCGCTCTGTGATAAAGCTTTTTTGCTTCGTTTCTTTGTATAATCACACTTTATAGTGTTCCCTATCGGACCTAATGTGGTTTTACAGCAGTAGAGAGATCTTTCACAACGTTAGATGAACTGTGTGTACTGCAACGTGGACTGATTGTGATTGATTTGATCGAGATGTCTGAAGGAACTGACTGTCATTGTGATGGACGGTTCGTCTCTTCTGTATGTCAGTGCTAGAAAACTGTTAAAGATATTTATTTTAAATTTTGACTGGACATTTTCCAATGGATGATTATTGTGTGGTGAAATTCTGGAAAGGATCAGTGGGATCATTACCAAGATATTGCTCGGTAAGCTCAAATTCAGCATGCTCCTATTTCTTGGTTTTTGAAACAAGTGTGTAATTTCAAGCATGCTTTCTCAGTCTTGCTAAAGGCAACAAACTTTTTTTTGTTTTAGTCTTGTAGGGCATTCATTTTCCTTCAAAATGATATGCCACATGATGCATGTAGTATCTTCTTCTAGAGGCACAATACACTCTCAAAAGAACACTACCGGGGGGGGGGTTTCTCTGTAGAAAATAATTGTGTTGTGTTCTGTATAAACCTGGTAAGGAAAGAGTTAAGCATGAAAATCACTAGAACAGTTTAGAGTAAACGTAAAACAAGTAACGGCATCCCTAGTTGTTCGCCTCTTACGAATCGCATAGGGAAACGCGATGGGTCAATTCTTACCCCGAACTCACAGGGGGAGGACCCTCACAGGTACCCGTTGAACTCCTGGGTGAGAATAAAGCTTCTTGCTCAAGGATGCCACTCTAGAATCCACGCAGCTTTGCACACTGCACCCACCAGCGGCAAGTGACTACGGGTCAAGCGCACTGACCACTCAGCCAGGGAGCCCCACTACAGACATTCCTTCTGGTGCCTCACGCACTCAACCAGGACACTGTGGATGCATTAGTAGATTTGGATAATCAAGTCTGGATGAGAAGTAATTACTGTCCTACATTTCCCTCTGGTTACAGGGAAAGCAACAGGAACACGCACTCAACCAGGACACTGTGGATGCATTAGTAGATTTGGATAATCAAGTCTGGATGAGAAGTAATTACAGTTCTGCATTCCCCTCTGGTTACAGGGAAAGCAACAGGAACATAACACTGTTTCGTCACAAGCCACATTTACCAATTAAATTCAATCGGCAAAATATGATAAATACTGTTTATGGACCAGATGAAACATCTCATGCAGCGAACGCAACTTCACATCTGCTCAATACCCATCATCTTCATTCAACTATCACTCTTCAAAAATTTCAAGTGAGAAAGAAAGAAAGAATATAGAATGACTGACTGACTGACTGACTGAATGAATGAATGAATGACTGAATGAATGAATGAATGAATGAATGAATGAATGAATGAATGAATGAATGAATGAATGAATGAGAGAAATAAAGAAAAGTAAGAAAGAGCAAGAATAAAGAAAGGATAAAAAAAGAAAGAAAGGAAAAAATGAGGAAAGAAAGAAAGAAAAGAAGGAAGAAAGAAAAGAGGAAAGGAAGAAAGAGGAAAAGAAGAAGGAAGGAAGAAAGGAAGGAAAGAAGGATGGAAGGAAGAAAGACAAGGCATGATCACTGCAAGCCCTGAGGAAAGCAGTGAACAAAAACATTTGATGATTGGAGACCTGATAAAATCTGTCACAAATCAACAGATTGCCAACACATGTCTTGATGCCCGATGTTTACAGCGAGTGGAAACTGACCTCCATCTCATCAAAACATCTTCACTGACCTCCAGCTCCTCCTCAGACCGCACATCCATGACGTGGATCTTCTCCGCCGTGTCCAGCATGACGATGGTGCGAGGATTCAGCCACTGGAACAGTAGGAAGAAGTGAAAGGTCAGGACGGCATTTCACCCTCTCAGTAATTCAAATAAACAAGAAGCAATCGATGTAAAAAAACCTTCTCTCGCTTTAAACCATGAAATGCACATACCTCTGCCATTCTCAGGTAGCCTCCTCATCCTTTCTTTATAAGCCTGAGCATTTCTTTCAGTGAAAAATAGATTTCTATTTCGCCTACCTGCTTGATTTAAGTTGGTATTTTGTTAACGTTATAAATGGAATCTGTCTCCTGTCGTGTGGGCTTTTGCAGAACATATGCAAACGGTTACAGCATCAAACAAACCCCCTCAAATATTGAATTTTAAACAGGTCTGAGGATGCACTATAGTATACCCATGACCTCCTGACTACTCCTTAGTTCTTGCACAACCTCTACAAGTCTAGAGTAGCATTAACCTCATTTGCGATGCACAAGAATGTAATCTGCCCTCTTTCAAGCAGTCTCCACTCTGGCAGTGTTCACAGGTGCCCATGTGAGCTCCTACCTTCAGGCTGAGCATCTTGTAGGGGAGTTCAATCTTCTGCAGCCCTGTGCATCGGAAATCCTGGGGCCCACTGCAGATCACCTGCAGCAAAAAAGGATCTAGTCTTGCAGACACCTTCTGGAAATGAGGAACATCAAGGACAAAACAATGTGCCGATTCACGACTCACAGCCAGCAGTGTGGCTTTTCATCCACTTTCATGCAGCGATTTCCTTCACGATGGCTTCACTTGCTTCTAATTTCAATGTGCTTTGGTGTCACTACTCGGTGTGCCTGACCTGGTCGCGGCGAGTCTGTTACTGAGCTCATGCCATTTCAGAACTTCCTAGTCCACCCACACACTTGTTGTAGTGACAGACATGCATCACCATACTGAGCTTTCATTCAATGGTGAAATTCACTACTCAAAAAAAACACGACAGAACGCTGTTCCTCTTTGGTGCATGTTGCAAGAGGGGCAGCCATCTTAACACTACTGGCGCACTGTAGTATGATGTTTCTACAACATGCTACCACCTGTTGGTCACCATCCAAACACAAAGTAACGCTGTGCCAACGTACAGAACAACCGCTCGTTGTTACAAATTTGTATTGCAGTTTTTAAGGCTTTCATTTGACTCACCCTCCTACTACCATTACTACTACTAGCATCATCAACCTATCCACAGCCACCCACACAGCACAATCTCGAGACACGATCACCATCACACACCTGGTAGAAGTAGATGGTCTGGTCGCGGCCGAAGGCCAGGACAGGGTCGATGACTCGGTCTCTCTCCGACACCTGGATGATGACAAACTGCCAGGCCAGCAGAGGCAGAGTAGAGGCATCACCCTGCAACACAACACAGCAATGGTTTCCTTGCAGGTCTGGCATGATGGTGAAGGAGGAGGGAGGCGGTGAGCAGGAAGGGAAAGGAGGCGGTGAGCAGGAAGGGAAAGGAGGCGGTGAGCAGGAAGGGAAAGGAAGTGGGAACAGGAAGGGAAAGGAGGCGGTAAGCAGGAAGGGAAAGGAGGCGGTGAGCAGGAAGGGAAAGGAAGTGGGAACAGGAAGTGGACGAGGAAGAGATGCAGGTGGAAGAGACACAACAGCATTAGCAGAAGCAGGAGCAGAAGCAGGAGAAGCAGTGTGAAGAGGAGAGCAGTATGAAGAGATGAAGAGGAGAGCAGGATGAAGAGGATAGCATTATGAAGAGATGAAGAGAAGAGCAGGATGAAGAGGAGAGCAGGATGAAGAGGAGAGCAGGATGAAGAGATGAAGAGGAGAGCAGGATGAAGAGGAGAGCAGGATGAAGAGATGAAGAGGAGAGCAGGATGAAGAGGATAGCAGTATGAAGAGATGAAGAGGAGAGCAGGATGAAGAGGAGAGCAGGATGAAGAGGAGAGCAGGATGAAGAGGAGAGCAGTATGAAGAGATGAAGAGGAGAGCAGGATGAAGAGGAGAGCAGGATGAGAGGAAGAGGAGAGCAGGATGAGAGGAGAGCAGGATGAAGAGGAGAGCAGGATGGAGGAGGAGAGCAGGAGGAGAAGGAGGAGAGGAGGAGAGAGGAGGAGAGGAGAGAGGAGAGGAGGAGAGGAGGAGAGCAGGATGAAGAGGAGAGCAGGATGAGAGATGAGAGGAGAGCAGGATGAAGAGGAGAGCAGGAGAGAGATGAGAGGAGAGCAGGATGAGGAGGAGAGCAGGATGAGAGGAGAGCAGGAGAGGAGAGGAGAGCAGGATGAGAGGAGAGCAGGAGAAGGAGGAGAGGAGAGAGGAAGGAGGAGAGCAGGATGAAGAGGAGAGCAGGATGAAGAGGAGAGCAGGATGAAGAGGAGAGCAGGATGAAGAGGAGAGGCAGATGAGAGATGAGAGGAGGCAGGATGAAGAGGAGAGCAGGATGAGAGAGGAGAGGCAGGATGGAGGAGAGGAGGATGAAGAGGAGAGGAGCAGATGAGAGATGAAGGAGAGAGCAGGATGAGAGGAGAGGCAGGAGGAAGAGGAGAGCAGGATGAAGAGAGAGAGGAGAGCAGGATGAGAGAGGAGGCAGGATGAGAGGAGGAGAGGAGAGAGAAGCAGGAAGAGGAGAGGGAGAGGAGAAGAGAGAAGGAGGAGCAGAGGAGAAGAAGAGGAAGGAAGACAGAAGGAGGAAGAAGGAGCAGGATGGGATGGAGGAGGAGGCAGGAAGAAGTAGGAAGGAGCAGAGAAGAGCAGGAGGAGAGGAGGAGGAGGAGGAGGAGAGGAGGAGGAGGAGGAGGAGGAGGAGGCGAGGAGGAGGAGGAGGAGGAGGAGGAGGAGGAGGACGAGGAGGAGGAGGAGGAGGAGGAGGAGGAGGAGGAGAGGAGGAGGAGGAGGAGGAGGAGGAGGAGGAGGACAAGGAGGAGGAGGAGGACGAGGATGAAGACGAGGACGACAAGGAGGAGGACGAGGACGAGGACGAGGACGACAAGGAGGAGGATAAGAGGAGGAGGAGGAGGAGGAGGAGGAGGAAGGAGGAGGAGGAGGAGGAGGAGGAGGAGGAGGAGGAGGAGGAGGAGGAGGAGGAGGAGGAGGACGAGGAGGACGAGGAGGAGGAGGACGAGGAGGAGGACGAGGAGGAGGACGAGGACGAGGACGAGGAGGAGGGAAAATGCACCACCAGCAAGATCAAGAGAAGGGGGAGGAATCTAGGGAAGCCAACATCACCGTATGAATTACCTTCAAAGGGTGGGTGAACATCACTTTGAGGTGAGGCCGCAGTGTGACCAGGAGTACCTGTTTTTAGA
>JAWQFJ010000750.1:93310-125810 GCA_034096865.1 Theodoxus fluviatilis | reverse complement strand
TGGGCTGTCAGTGAACTGGAATTGAAGAAAAGAATGTATTTTCTCATCAAATCCTTCTCACACAATACAGTAACACACAATTGCCTGAAAACTTGGAACAAGTACAAACATTCCTCTCATTTGCTGTCATTTAAGGTCAGACGAGTGACAAAGCCAGGAGACAATTTCCAAGCCTCACTGCACATGATATGACACACACACTTGCACACACACAAAGAAAACACACACACACATGTACACACACACACACACACACACACACACACAAATAAGAGCAGTTTCAATCTGGCCTCCGAAAATTGATATATACCGGTGCTCTACTGTCCAACAGAAGTGGAAGCAGGCAGGTGAGCCCCATGAAAAGAGATGAAGGCAGCAGATGGGCACCTGGAGCTGTAACCAAGGGAGAGGAGGGGCAGCAGGAGGAGAGGGACAGGAATGCGGGTACCTTGAGGTGCAGGAATGCGGGTACCTTGAGGTGCAGGAGGGGAAGCAGGAGGAGAGGGACAGGAATGCGGGTACCTTGAGGTGCAGGAGGAGGAGAAGCAGGAGGAGAGGGACAGGAATGCGGGTACCTTGAGGTGCAGGAGGAGGGGAAGCAGGAGGAGAGGGACAGGAATGCGCGTACCTTGAGGTGAAGGAGGGGAAGCAGGAGGAGAGGGACAGGAATGCGGGTACCTTGAGGTGCAGGAGGGGGGGAAGCAGGAGGAGAGGGACAGGAATGCGGGTACCTTGAGGTGCAGGAGGAGGGGAAGCAGGAGGAGAGGGACAGGAATGCGGGTACCTTGAGGTGCAGGAGGGGAAGCAGGAGGAGAGGGACAGGAATGCGGGTACCTTGAGGTGCAGGAGGGGAAGCAGGAGGAGAGGGACAGGAATGCGGGTACCTTGAGGTGCAGGAGGAGGGGAAGCAGGAGGAGAGGGACAGGAATGCGGGTACCTTGAGGTGCAGGAGGAGGGGAAGCAGGAGGAGAGGGACAGGAATGCGGGTACCTTGAGGTGCAGGAGGGGAAGCAGGAGGAGAGGGACAGGAATGCGGGTACCTTGAGGTGCAGGAGGAGGGGAAGCAGGAGGAGAGGGACAGGAATGCAGGTACCTTGAGGTGCAGGAGGAGGGGAAGCAGGAGGAGAGGGACAGGAATGCGGGTACCTTGAGGTGCAGGAAAAGGGGAAGCAGGAGGAGAGGGACAGGAATGCGGGTACCTTGAGGTGCAGGAGGAGGGGAAGCAGGAGGAGAGAGACAGGAATGCGGGTACCTTGAGGTGCAGGAGGAGGGGAAGCAGGAGGAGAGGGACAGGAATGCAGGTACCTTGAGGTGCAGGAGGAGGGGAAGCAGGAGGAGAGAGACAGGAATGCGGGTACCTTGAGGTGCAGGAGGAGGGGAAGCAGGAGGAGAGGGACAGGAATGCGGGTACCTTGAGGTGCAGGAGGAGGGGAAGCAGGAGGAGAGGGACAGGAATGCAGGTACCTTGAGGTGCAGGAGGAGGGGAAGCAGGAGGAGGGGCAGCAGGAGGAGAGGGACAGGAATGCGGGTACCTTGAGGTGCAGGAATGCGGGTACCTTGAGGTGCAGGAGGGAGGGAAGCAGGAGGAGAGGGACAGGAATGCGGGTACCTTCAGGTGCAGGAGGAGGGGAAGCAGGAGGAGAGGGACAGGAATGCGGGTACCTTGAGGTGCAGGAGGAGGGGAAGCAGGAGGAGAGGGACAGGAATGCGGGTACCTTGAGGTGCAGGAGGAGGGGAAGCAGGAGGAGAGGGACAGGAATGCGGGTACCTTGAGGTGCAGGAGGAGGGAAAGCAGGAGGAGAGGGACAGGAATGCGGGTACCTTGAGATGCAGGAATGCGGGTACCTTGAGGTGCAGGAGGAGGGGCAGCAGGAGGAGAGGGACAGGAATGCGGGTACCTTGAGATGCAGGAATGCGGGTACCTTGAGGTGCAGGAGGGGAAGCAGGAGGAGAGGGACAGGAATGCGGGTACCTTGAGGTGCAGGAGGAGGGGAAGCAGGAGGAGAGGGACAGGAATGCGGGTACCTTGAGGTGCAGGAGGAGGGGAAGCAGGAGGAGAGGGACAGGAATGCGGGTACCTTGAGGTGCAAGAGGAGGGAAGCAGGAGGAGAGGGACAGGAATGCGGGTACCTTGAGGTGCAAGACTGCCGTGCCAATTGGGTGGGCTTCTGTAATGGTCCGCAGCAGCTTCCCGTTGGTCAGGTCCCACATGGTGATCTGTAGAGAGGGCAGCCAGTGCAGATACAGTGCCTGTGCACTGGGGGAATTCATGATGGAACATGATAAAGCTCATGTAGACACTGTCAAATTATTATGTATGAGATTACTTCTGAGGAATTTCCAAGGATACCGAGCAATAAACAAACAGCACTGTTGGGGAATCTATTCCACCCTGGCTTCAAAACAGAGAAAAGAGGATCAGTAACAAACAGTTGCTTGAGTTCTTGAAATCAACAAACTTTTCAACAGCAGATAGTGCACATGCCATGCAAAGTTGGTCCACTGACCAGGCAGGGAAAAAAAACCTTCAACCCAATCATTACATACTCACAAACAAAAATGGTAGTACTATGTCAGGCATGGGAATTGAACATGTCCAAAAACTCTGAAAACTGACCGAATTCCAGACTCGCCCCCCAAAGAAGAAATTATAAGAAATTATATTTACTTCTTTGGCAAAAAAAATAGAAAGAAACAACCATCCACAAAAAGTTCACAAAACTGTTTTTGAAGGGGTATGCACACATCTATTAGTTCTTGGGGATGATCAATAAATGACATTAATTTCATGACAGTTCAGTTCATAAGCTTGTGGACTCCAAAGCACAAAAAGTTAAAAGTTCTTCCAATGTGATTTTGTTGGAGAGAATAACCAACATATTCACAATGTCACACTGTTATCAATGCTGCCTCGTTTGTTTGCTGAATGGAAGTAGTCGGCCAACGTAGCGACATCGCGAACGGCGTATGAAAATCTTTGTTGCACTTTCAATTTGCACCAAGCTTTGCCACTCTGCAGAATTAACGAAAGCGTGTGCCAACACACTCTTCCACAACTTTATCAACAAATTTGGCTTCCACAACTGTTGATATCCAGTCAAACCTCCATACGTTTCGGTTTGGGCAATCAGAATTATCAAGAGTTTTACCACGCTGAACAATTTTTCGTTGACGCCGCCATGTTTGCAAAGGGAAGACGACTAAATGTGAATGCGCATGCGCGAAGACAGTCTGCCCGCGAGAAGCTAGGCTTGCTGATCGCGTGAATAGGAGGCGGGCATCAAGTGATTCACATTTGCTGTTTCCGTTGGCAGTGTAATTATTTTGTTTTGCTCTTCATTTTTATTTTATTTTCGTGGACATAGTTATTTTTCCACTTCGAGGAAACTGTATTTTCGCGGAAATCCGTGATTTCGTGGACAATTCCCATGCCTACTATGTGTAAGTACAAAATTAAATGCCCCTCCATCTTCCAACACACCTCATCATAAATACTTACAAACACAAGCAGGTTTACTCAAAGGAGCATAAGAAAGTTACTGTTCCTGTCAGACATTTCTATTCCTTGGAAAAGCCACTCAGAAGTCGATGGAGCCAGAGTGATCATAGACAGGGAGGTATGTGGCAAACAAGACAGTCTCACCTGGCCCTAGGCAAAGCCACTCAGAAGTCGATGGAGCCAGAGTGATCAAAGACAGGGAGGTATGTGGCTAACAAGACACTCTCACCTGGCCCTAGGCAAAGCCACTCAGAAGTCGATGGAGCCAGAGTGATCAAAGACAGGGAGGAATGCGGCAAACAAGACAGTCTCACCTGGCCCTAGGCAAAGCCACTCAGAAGTCGATGGAGAAAGAGTGATCATAGACAGGGAGGTATGTGGCTAACAAGACAGTCTCACCTGGCCCTTGGCAAAGCCACTCAGAAGCCGATGGAGCCAGAGTGATCAAAGACAGGGAGGTATGTGGCTAACAAGAGAGTCTCACCTGTCCCTTGGCAAAGCCACTCAGCAGACGCGTGCAGTCGCGGTTGAAGGAGAGGGAGGAGATGGCGCCGTACTGCTGTCCCACAGTGGTGCTGCCAAGGCACCACTTCAGGGTCTGTCTTGGGTCTGCAGGCACAAAGCAGTTGTCTTGGAAACTGACAGCAACACACAGCACCTCAATGTCCTGTCTTTGTCATTCTTCCAGTTCATTGCAAAGCATACTGTTTTCCTTTGGTAGTGCATTGCAATACCAAAGAGCATCTTAATTTTGTGAAGACCACAAACAAGGATATTAGTTCCCTGCCAGCACAGCCATTTGAAAAGGACAGTGCTAGCATCCACTTCATCTTGTGTCATTTCAAAGTCTCATTATGAACTTTAAGAACTTTCTGGCAACATGATAACCACTCCTAATCATAACATTGCCTCACTCTCATTAAAAAAAAACAAAAACAAGTAGCATCTCCAAATTATCAGCCCTGTTCCTCAACTAGCAGTTCACAGCAGTACTAATTCTGCATCCATGAGCCAAGAGCATTCTCAGTATGTTTTCTTCCACCATCATCTCCATTTCATGCAAAAAGGTCCCTTTATCACACTGGGGAAAAAAAGAAAAAAGAAACCCCCTCAGCTTGTAATAATTGCTCGAACATCATAATGAGAAAAACAAAAGGTCCTGGAATTGTAACAGTAAAGGTTAACAGCTTTTATATTTCAACCCTGCAACCACTGCAGGGTGCGGTAACCCCACACTTCAGCCTCTGGCCACTGGGCTGCTCTCATCACCTATAGTAACTCCCTTGGCAGTATGCATGCCAAGGTTAACTTTCACAGTTCTTCCAGCTCAGCCCTCGCAGGTACCTGATTTAACTCCTGGCTGGGGAGAGACAATGTGAATGAAGCGCCCTACTCAAGAATGCAAATCTAGCATCCTTGCAGCTTCAACAGTTGCACCCTCAGTGGCCGGCGACTGCAGGTCAAATGCACTGACCACACAGCCGCAGGGCCCTGAGTCAAATCATTCCCCACACTAGTTCCAAACATGTCCCCATTTGTACCCCGCCTGTCACACCAAGGCAGGAAAGCTCACCGAAAACCAGGACAAGTCCGTGAGAAGTCCCCACAGCAATGAGGGCTGACACTGCCTGCACAAAGAGAAAAGTTTAAACAGTCCAGTAAAATTCCCATGCAATTAACTTTTTATTTCAACTTTGTACAACTCACTCCGAAAAAATAGTCAGTACCCACTTTTGTCAAAATGGTAGAATAATGTTGATGGCTACACCAGCAAGTACATCTTGACTTCATATCAATTTTGAAATCAACAATCAGAAATGATATTTGAATGATATACAAGATGATCAGCATGGCAAACTCCTGCACCATAATTCATGAGCACAGGACTGATTTGTGGTAGATGAAATGGCAAATAAGTCCAGGTTTGTTGATATAATTTACTGCCTCTATTTAACCCACTATGACCGGATGTTACGCGCGCGTTACATCTCCCTTTCAGACCGGATGCTACGCAGACGTTGCATTTGACAGTGGTGTACTTCTTGTTTCTAGGAAGTGTAGAAGTGAAGAATTTTTTTTTTAATGAATGTTGTCGTTTGTGTTTTTTCCTTTAAAAACCCTCAGGTTTTAGGAAGCCGTTTTCAACACACGCCGTAGGTCATAATGGGTTAAACTCAAAAGGCTCTTAGGTATGTATAGCGACAGTGACACTAGTTAAGCTAGTGACCACTGTAATTTAGTGATATACTGTGGTGGTCAGTCATTGTGGCAAGGTACATCCAGTGACAGTGACACTAGCTAGTGACCACTGTGATTTAGTGATATGTTGTTCGTCCGTCGAGTCGACGAGGACCACTCTAGTCATCCGGGGGGTTGCTGGGACTGGTTCTGTCTGTGTGTGCGCAGATGGCTAACGAGGCCGATCCTGGCACGGAAGGTTCGGGAACAGAAGGGACATGGGACAAGTGGGACGTCTCCAGGGGGGTTGACAGCATGGGCCTTTCGGGCTTGCCTCATCTTTTCTGCGGCAGTGATCCTATTTGCCTCGCATGTCTTGGCACCTTGGTGGATGGAAGAGCGCCAGGTGGATCGGTCCATTGCAGCCCGTTCCCACGTGTCTGGATTGATGGCAAAAGCTTTCAGTGAAGCTTTCAGGGTGTCTTTGAAGCGCTTCTTTTGCCCACCGTGGGACCGCTGGCCATGCTGGAGCTCGCCATAGAAGAGTCTCTTTGGCAGTCTCTCGTCTGGCATCCGGACTACGTGCCCTGCCCAGCGAAGCTGTGACTGCATCAGGAGGGTGAAGATGCTGGGGAGACCTGCTTTGGTCAGTACCACTGTGTCTGGAATTTTGTCCTGCCATTTTATGCCGAGGATCTTCCTGAGGCTTGTTGTGTGAAAGTGGTTCAGTTTTCTAGCATGGCGTTGATAGACAGTCCACGTTTCACATGTTTAGTGATATACTGTGGTGGTCAGTCATTGTGGCAATGTGCATCCAGTGACAGTGACACTAGCTAGTGACCACTGTGATTTAGTGATATACTGTGGTGGTCAGTCATTGTGGCAATGTGCATCCAGTGACAGTGACACTAGCTAGTGACCACTGTGATTTAGTGATATACTGTGGTGGTCAGTCATTGTGTCAAGGTACCTCCAGTGACAGTGACACTAGCTAGTGACCACTGTGATTTAGTGATATACTGTGGTGGTCAGTCATTGTGGCAAGGTACATCCAGTGAAAGTGACACTAGCTAGTATACACTGTGATTTAGTGATATACTGTGGTGGTCAGTCATTGTGGCAAGGCAAGCGACACTTACCAAGGCTGTGGGCATGCCAGCGTCCACACGATCCTGAAAAGAGAAAAACCAGCCAACTTTTCATGCTCTGTGTAGTCACACGCGTTCCACCACACCAAGTCGACCCCACTCTTTGCAGTTACTCTGTTTTACATGAATCAGTCAAGTAGCATGCATTCATAAGCAAGAACAACACTACCCTGAAGCCCTTTTCTGCATGAGCGATGCCAATGCCTGCTTTACTGACGTTTTGACTTGCTGAGAGTGATTTTGGGACATGTGACAAGTGCCCTAAATTCTAAACCAACATCGATAATTGTGTACTGCTTTTGTCATTGTGGCCAACACTGCATCCTGATTGGCTGGTCAGAAAGATCTTTTGCATCTGGAGGCTTGTTCCTATCTGTAGTTAGGAGTAAGAACAACTTGTAAGCCATTTATTCCTTTGGTTTGCAAGCAAAATGTCCATTTTTAGAATTACTAACACAGATCTATACTAAACAACTATTACCACAGAACTGTACTTATATCTTAAAGCTATGTAGGAGACATAAAAAGTTCATATAAATTGCTACATCATTCAAATCAAAATGTGCTTCGAAGGAGCAAAGTTGGCCAAGTTCCGGCCATGTAGCTACATGATACCATAAAGCTCATCATGTAACTCAGTGGTGTGGCATTGATTTCAGTCAGCTGCAGTCTATTGATATGCAACAGTCCCCTTGCTCAACAAGAGTCCACTTTGTCTCCATTCACATCGGGTACTCCGCACAATCAGAACTCAGCTTGAAGACTATTCATGGAGTATTCAGTTTGTCAGTCAAATACAACCAAGATGCTTCGAGCTTCGACAGCCATTCATTGCTTGTTATTCAACATTTGCCCTGAAGCTCCAGCACAGATTTCAGCCTCAATCACTCTGCCATATTCTCCTCTTGCACTGCAAAGTTCCTGGCAATATTTAAGGAAAAGTCTGCTTGAATGGTAGATTTGTGCAGAGATGCTCTTTGGGTGGATGAGAATTTGGCTGATGAGGGGGTCATTAAGGTGGTGGAACCCAGCAGGTTGAATTTTTGGGGTCCAATTTTCTCACCCAACAGGTTGTACTTTAAAAGCGCTGTCTACCTGTGATGTGTTTGCATTAAGTATACTAATTTGATTTCCAATAGAGCTGCCAATAAAACAAATGTTTGCATTTTTGAAACATATAACCAGAAAAGGAGCTAATGATGGAACCTTGTAATTTTACACCCAAAATAAAGATAACTACTCTGAGCATTTCATTTTAGCACAATTTCACATGTGAAGTTATATGAATTAATTACATACTAGTGGATACCCATGCTACGCACTGCTGATGTGTGAATATTTTATAGCATGTTTACATACAAACTCAGACTGACTTGGAAATACCAAACACATTGATAATAAAAAAAGAGTAAGTACTGTTACATGTTGAAAAGTGGATAAAAATAATTAAAAAATAAAAACTTTCCGGGGCTCGAACCCAACAACTTTAGGACTTTCGAGCGTTCACAGTCCCGCACTCTATCCCCTCGTCTACTGACTCACATGACATCATAGCGAGTCGCTAACGTATATATATATATATATATATATATATATATATATATATATATATATATATGATCCGAGTTGGTCCACCAAAAATGCGATCGCAGGACGAAGGCCGACTGAAACTTGCGAGGACCTAAAAAAGTCACTTCAAAGTCAAATTTGGTTACGAAAAATACCCTACTACCCCTTCCCAACCGTCCTCTGGGCCGATGCCAAAAAGCAAAGCGATCGGCGAAACGGGCTCGGAGGAGTTCTTGCATAAAGTTTTACCTTTTTGCATATTAAAATATAGATTCACCATCATGTAACTTTGACATACGGGAAGACACAGTTTTGATTATGGGTCATGCCATGAAGAAGGCTATATGAACCAAATATGCCAAGTTTCAAGAAGTCAAACTTCAGAGCACAGAGATGTGATGTCTGAAATCTGACACACAGCAGTGAAAACCTGCAAATGGAGGAAACTGCATTGGAAGTTCTCATTCCTCATTTTGACAGCTGACAGTTGGTGAAGCCCTCCCAATTTTTTTAACTATAAAAAAAATTTCCCCAAGAAACATACAGTCATATTCTACATTGAATTTACTATAAAGTGATATCCAAAATACATTTTTGGCCAATTTTTACAAAAATGACTTTGTAGAAACTGGATACTACTACCATAAACAGTTCCAGCCATGTTACTCTCTTCTTCTCCCACACAGCAAACGTAGATGGAAGATGGAACTTACTGCTGCAGACAGCATCTGGGCAGAGATGTTCTTCAGTTTGCTTGGGCGCAAGACTGAACCGTGAATGGCCAAGCTCTTGGGACGTCTGGGCCTGCAACACCAAGTCGCCATCGATGTGTCCACTGTTGTCATGGGGACGCATGCAAACAGGCACCCATGTGATGTAAAATAAACAGATACAGGGTAATTTCAACTTTTACTCTTAAGCACTGAATGTGTTTTGAAATGTCCATATGACATGCACAGATCGGTGGTGAGAGAACTGCATGCAACCTGCGCTGCACGGATACCTCCCTCATCGGCTGGATTGCTCGTTCTCCTACTGTGGTCCAACCCTGTGGAATGCGCTCCCCCAGAACATGTGAGAAGTGAAGTCACTAGAGAACTTCAAGAGCACTCTGAAGACTCACCTTTTCTGACTTGGGATCTGTGTAAATAGTCTAAATGAAAGGACATATCTGACTGAAAGACTGTGCACCAGTCTCTGTTTTGTTAACTTTTTCTCCCTTCCCCCCAATCTCCTGCGCCTTGAGCATGCTGCCAGCATGGATATGTGCGCCATACAAGTGGACATCATCATCATCATCATCATTGCTGTGGGCTTGGTGCTTTCAGGGCCTGCTCCAACATCACTCACACAGCTGGCCCTAAGCAACACTTGTGTGCCACCAGGAGGCACCTTGAAATCAAACATACAACTTTTACAAGACATCTGGCCTAACAGGTGAGGCAGGTGTTTTTTTCCAAATCCAAAGGGAGGCAGCTTCCACAGCATTTTGCAGCTCTCTTACCACCACAGCTGATTACCTAGCCTACACGCCAAGACTTTGAAGCAACCCAACCATGGACCTGCTGTCAAAGCCCTGCATCTGACTGCAACAGGGAATCTGGAGAGCATGCCAGAAAATGACAATGGAGGGTGCAGACACAAGCTCATATACTCATGATGAGGCAAATAAACAAATGAAGAGAAAATAGCCAGTCTGCCACAAAGGCAGGCAAGTAGGGGCACACTACATGGGCACACTGATGTGCTAGCATAGAAGGAAAAAAGAGAAAGTTGTGATTATGGTGACATGGCAACAACAAAACTGGGTCAGTAGGTAGGCCTGACTTTTCTTTTTGTTGGTTGGTTTGTTTGGTTTTCTTTAGGAGGCCAGATTGACACTGTACTCATTTAAGTGTGTGTATGCATGTGTGTGAGCACATGCCATAGACTTGTTTTTTGAAAGAGGATTAATTTATTTCTGAGGTGATTATTTGGCCCCTGAAATGTTGAAACTGGATGAAAATGACAAGCTTAAAGTTTGCTTAATGGATTAGAAATGGATACCATTATCAAAAAGTCATGTTAGAAATTTGTATTTTTTAACAGATAATTTGTTTTGTAAATGTAATCTGAAAATGAGAAAGTCAAAATTTCTCAAAATGTGGTTTTCCTTTCTACTAATTCTAAGGTGACCTTTTTGCCAGTAAAATAAGGTAACTTGGAATAAAGATGGCATGTATAATATTTGCATGTTTGCATATAAATGGATGCAGAATAAATAATTAGAAAACTGTCATTTTATTTGCTACTTTTTAATAATAGTTTAATCATGTCATGCTGGGAAGGTTTTTTTCGTTCTGATGATGCTACTTACCACTAAAAACACTTACATGTGTTACAGATATACTTATGATGTCTTACTGTGTGATATAGTCCTTCTCCTTCTTTTACAACTGTTACAGATCATAAAGAGATTGATCATTGTTGCTTGGTAGATGGACAAAAATAGGTATGTGTTTTTCAGTGATTTGCATTGCAACTCATGAATATTTCAATCTGAAACCAAAATTACTCTGATCAGTCCTAGTAGAATGCTTGTACTGTTTGCAAAAGTTCATTGACATTGCATTGATATTTGCTGAGCAACCTTTTTTTCCCTGAATACCCCATTGTTCTATTCCTTGTACCCTCTTAGGAAATGTATGTAAACATTTCTCTTCTGCTGAAGACGCTTTTTTGCTTAAGACTCATATGTTTCGACTGGCTTTTGCTTGATCGTAGGTTCTTTTTTCTCATGATCATGTATGGTGTTGTATCCATTCTCAAGTCTGTAAGTTGGATTATGTGTTGTATTATGTGGGTAAGCTTGTTGATGAATGTCTGCATGTGAATGTGGTTATGTCAGCGCATTGAGTTGTACAGAAGTGCGCTATACAAATGCTTTTCATTAATATTATTATTATTTATTAAATAGTGCACATAGGGAAGATGGGACAGCAAGCAATCTTTTGTTTCCCTTTGATTTCTTTCTTCTTTTTTCCCCCCATTGACTTGACAAAGTTTACAGTCAGCAGGCAAAAATGAGGTCAGTTGGGTTACCATAACTACAACTACTTTGTTTGGACCTACACACAACCATACATGCACATACACATACATATGCACACACACACATGTGCACACACACATGTGCACACACACACGTGCACACACAGACACATACACACATGTACACACACACACATGTACACACACATATGCATGTATGCACGCACACACACACACACACACACACACACACACACACACACACACACACACACAGAAAGGGGCTCACTTGTGGCGGGGCCTTTTGTCACTGAGGATGCTGTCCTGGCTGGAGAGGGATGAGGTCTCCCCAGAGTCTGTCTTGATGAGCTGTGATGCCATCGACACATCCTCCTCCTCCAGCACTGAGGCCTCCTCCCCCGCCTGCAGAGAGCAGTGGGAAAGCTTGAATCTGCATGTCAGTTCCTGAAGTATTTGCTGTTCTCCTCACTAAAGCATCTCCCCACTGTCCTGACATCCTAGTCTCCACCAGCCCTTCCTCTTGTAGCATCACCACATCTCAGCATCCACATTTGCATCACACACACACACACACACACACACACACACACACACACACACCCCTCACTGAATCCTTTCCCTCCTCCCCACCTCCACTCTCACACCCCTTCTTTCTCCTCTTCTGTCTTGTTGTTATGATTGTCAGTGCCACCCTCATTTATTTATTTCTTTTCCTCCTCCTTCTCATCACATTTATCTTCAACAACAGCAACAGCAACAGCAGCAGCAGCAGCAGCAGCAGCAGTAGCAGCAGTAGCAACAACAACAACAACATGACAACAGCAATAACATGCTGTGCTACTGCTACTGTTACTAACACCGGGGCAAGAAAACTTACTTCGTTGAGAATGCTCTCCAAAGTGGGAGGCTTGTCCACCTGGGGAAGGTCGAATTCTGCATCGTCCAGCTGAATCGAGATAGGCACTATCGTCACTTTGCGTCACGCAAAACACTAGTTCTTTAGCCGTGAGATCATGAATGTAATACATACAGTGCTACTGTATATCTGGGAAAGACACACACACACACATACACACACACACACACACACACACACACACACACACACACACACACGCACGCACACACACACGCACGCACGCACGCACGCACGCAGACACACATATCCACTCTGCATGCGTGCAAGCAAGCGCAATCACATGCATAACAACAACTCGTACATTTCCTAAGAAGAAAAACAAAACTGCTTTTCTTAACAGTTCGATTTCCGCTTTCTTCAATTAATTGAAAACAACATCAATGCCGGCATAGATTGAGTATATACTTCTGTGTAATGAATTTAAGAGATTGACAAATACAGGTTGAACAAGGCAAGCTAAGCATCCCCTGCAAAATACCTCCTCGATGTCGAAACTGATCAAATTAGACATTTCGACAGAGGCTTCAGCGCCTCCCCCACTCCCGTCGTCTGCCATTTTAGAAACAGCGCGTTGAATTGTGGGAGGTTCCGGTCTTTGCCGGAAGCGATGCTTCTCACCCAGCAACCATAAACAATATCGGCCCGGCCGAGTTACCAGTAAACCTAGTCTGAACTCGAAGTTCAGTTTGGAGGCAACTTCAACCCTATCAGAAGGTATTTATGGCACCAAATGCTTTATTTCTACTATGTAATGCCTGTACAATCTATTTCTTTCATTTGTATGCGTATTAGATGGAATTTTATATCAACTTTAGCATGCGAATTGGAGCATCACGTTTGTTAGCCAACGATTTCTGACAAGTTCGCTAGAGTTAGTTTGCAGTTTTGACATATATACATTTCGGCAATTTGACGTTGAATAAAGATTGCAGACGATTTGAAATGTCTTCTACGTAACATGAATGAACAATCTCGAGCATGAAAACGGACACGCCGTGTTTTAGAAGGACGCTGCTTACCGTTGTCGCGTGAAACAGACGTCACGCTACTGCGAAACCGAAGGTCAACGTGCTCAACTGCGTTGTATCGGTGCAATTCGGGGACCGTGTGCTTGAAGTGCCAGGGTTGTAGAATTTTCTTCCATAAAGTCTTGTGGAAAACTTTAGTTGCTTGTCAGTCTTCACTGTCGATTTGTAGTTAGATGGTTGGCCTATACTTATTTGCTGCTAGCCCCGATGGAAGTTAGACCCCTGAGTTTGATACTTTTGATTGAAATATCTACATATGAGAATGACTTTTAAGATGCATGGTTGATCTGTTTCTATTGCGTTATTTTTCTCTGTTAGCTATTTCTGTCTAGCTCTGAAGGAGGCCGGTGTCCAATATGGTAATTATGAATCGTCAGAAGGAAAAAATGTGGTTTTTGCTTACTAAATTAAGGTGAATGCAGCATCTTTTTATCTTTGAAATATTTTTCAGATTTCATCAGTCAGGCCAATAGGAGAGCAGCAAATTCGTATTGAACAAACTCTCAAGTGAATGACATGACTAATGTTTTCTTGGCAAAATGTACACCATTGCTCAACTAGCTCTTTTGAATAATCAGAACGTGTAGGTATTTATCAACCATGCAATAGTTCAAAATTCCCACTCCTGTGCATGTTGAGAAAA
The DNA here is from genome assembly GCA_034096865.1 of Theodoxus fluviatilis. NCBI lineage: Eukaryota > Metazoa > Mollusca > Gastropoda > Cycloneritida > Neritidae > Theodoxus > Theodoxus fluviatilis. The sequence goes on along the minus strand of JAWQFJ010000750.1, from coordinate 111,775 downwards.
ACTGTTTTCAGCAAAATCAGTCTCAACATATCATATGATCTTGGATGGAAATTTAAGTCGAAAATACATGGAGTCAATCAATGCAGCAGAGGAAATTTTGTTCAGTTTTATTGCAAACAAAATTGAGCAGTGTGTCATTTTCAGGTTGATTTAAAGGAATGTCAGATATGCCCATAAGAAAGGAAAATCAGAGATGAAAAATGGTGCTGCATTCATGTGATGGGAAGATGGGAATGTTTCCAACACAACTTTACAAGCCAAAGTGCAGCATGATCACCCCAATGCAAGTGTGCTCCTTTGGCTTCAGAAAGTTGCTTTCCCACAGAAAATCAATTCCACGCTGTCTGTACACACACCAGGATGAGAAAGTTGGTCTCGGAGAAGGAGGAGGTTGTAGCTCTGTGACAAACTAATGTCATGTGAATACATGTATATTTCTGCATGCCTCGTAATGTGCACTGTTGCATGCCATTTATATCTATGTATCTAAACACACAGATAATGTGCAAGATGGAAGGCAAAAGTGCTTGTGGAGAATTGGTTTTCTTTGGGAGAAATGGGTTGTTCTCTTCAGCTTGGATTCAAAGTTTGAGTCACATGCAGTAGCCCATAGAGCCTGGATGCCATACTGAAGAGATGAATCAAGCAGCGCTGTCAGCAAACTGCACACACCATACTAACTACCAGGCAATGGCCAGCCTGACCGAGTATGGAAGCAATGCAAGAATAGAGGGTCAGGAAAGTGATTGACAAAGATCTGCAGCTTTTGGGATTTCTTTCCTCATACTTTCTAGCTATAAGAACATGAATGTATAGGCAGTGATTTATTGCTGGAAAAGACTTTGTAACATCACAACAGTTTTGTCCATGAGAAGATGACATCCCGCCTGTCAGGGGTTAGCCACATGAAATTTATCAATGTTGTCAGTGTTGTAATGTTAGAACTGTAATTGACTGGATTTTCTTCCTCAAAGAAGTCTTTTTTTAATCTCAGATTCAGCAGCCTCTCTTACACATCACTGTATCCCAGTTGTGGTCAATGGAAAGGTTGCTCATAAAAATTGAATAGTAGACAACTAAGCATAACTCTTGCAGGAAGATGTAATTACCTCCCTTAGTTTAATGGGCCTGTCCGGCTAAACTAATTACAAAACTGAGAAGTTTATTGTATCGGAAGTAACAATAATTTTCATAAGCAGAGCCTAACTTGAGTTTGTGTCTGATTTATGCAGTTTTCTTTTCTTTCCCCAAAAGAAAAACATATATCAGCAGGAATCTGTCTTGCATTGCTTTGCTAGTCTCAATAAGGCAAAATGTCACAGACAGTTTCATGTGTTCTTCATCAGAGGACCTAAATAGCATTAACAATTATGTGTGAAGAAGTCAAATTAAGGTTGCATTTTGAGCACAAGAGTCTCTCTTTAGATTACTTGTGGACTGAAGATTGGTTTCTGTGTGAACTGCTTTGTACAACTGCTTCTACTTTCTTTCCTTCACTGTTCTTTCTTGCTCCATTCTCTCCTTTCGCAAGCATTTGTAGAAGTGTGTGCATGCATGTACTGTGAATTGTCTTTGCTTTTCACACATGTTTGTTTTTGTATACAATTGTTATTCGTGGTGTGTATGGTATTGTATCAACACCCATAATTTTTCTTAAATACTTATTCATTGTGCCATTTCTTACACAATTAGTAAAACCTACCACTTAATCAAGATTGCCCTATTTTCTATCATCAATAAGAACTATCACTTAATCAAAATTGTTCTTTCTTCTATCATTACTAAAAACTTAATCAATTAATCAAGATTATAATTTCTTCTGTCATCACTAAAAACTCAATCAATTAATCATAATTGTGGGTTTTTTCTGTCATTACTAAAAACTCAAATACTGATTGATTTTTTCATTACTAAAAATGAGTCTCTTAATTAAGAATGTCATTTCTTCTGTCATCACTAAAACTCAACTAATTAAGAAAGTTGGTTCTTTCATCATTACTAACAATAGTGAATGTTGTCTTTTTGTTTTCTTCTTCCTTACTAACAATTCATATAGTGAATGTTGTCTTTTTGTTTTCTTCTTCCTTACTAACAATTCATTCCCTTGATGTCCTTCCTTCCATTATTACTAAAAACTCAATCACCTAGAATATAATATCATCCATCGTGACTAAAATCTCAATCACTTAGAATATAAGTTCATCCATCGTGTCTAAAATCTCAATCACTTAGAATATAATTTCATCCATCGTGACTAAAATCTCAATCACTTAGAATATAATTTCATCCATCGTGTCTAAAATCTCAATCACTTGAGCTGGCACTTACATTTGCTTTACAAATCTGAGTGCCACTTTGCATGCTTATTAATTTTCAGATGTGTTAACTCACGCAACTTTGAAGTTTCAGATGGGTAGCATGCAATCAGGCCTTCCAGTGTGGCACGCCTATCAATGTGCTTCAAAACTGTGCACTGCCACACACGCATGATTATACTATATTGAAATATTTACAAAAAAATAGAAAAACTTAGTAAGTCTATGTGTTGGAATTTTTCCAGGGTCCTGTTGATGGACTGCATTTCTTCAATTAACCACAAGTGTTTTTCATAGTTCAGTTGCTCACAAACAGTGCAAATAATGGTGACCTCTTCTTCTTTCTTCTTCTTCCTTCTTTTTCCTTCTTCTTCCTTTTTTTTTCTTTCTTTGGATCCATTACAATCAAGAAAAAGAAAAAACGGTTTTCAATACTAAAATGATGGTCTTGTTCAATTCTGGCTTCATTGTTGAATTTGACTATCCCAAATTTGTTTTTGAACTAAATTTCTAATAACATTGAATATCAGCTCAGTCACTCTGCTTCGTTACAGCTATTTTCCTCTTTGTGTTCAGGGTGAAAGCTGTTGGTTATATTTGCTGCTATATCAGTGTTTACAAAATCAAGCTTAGTTAACCCTGCACCATATACATCACTGATAAAAAGATTGTGGGGAAATGAAAATCAAGTTTGTTTGTTTGTCGTTTTCATTTTGTAAGATTAGATCATTTTAATGAATCAAGTTCAAAACTTTTAACATTTGAATTTGTGCATTTTGTTCAATGCTGAATTCAGCTGAGCAAGGTTCTGAGCATTGATCTATGAGGTGCAGAGGTCAACTGAGCTATGGCAGCTTTTGTATGTTATAAACACCCTTTCATTGATAGCTTATTAAGCAATGTCTTGTTTCTGACATTCTCTTGATAACTGATGTACAATGGATTAATTTTACTACAGGATATTCATTTATTAAAGTCATTTGTGTAAGTATATATGTTGAATACTGTGGTAACATTTCTGATCTGTCTGTCCTAGATTTTTTAATCTCTTGTCAAGTTTTTAATGTCCTGTTTATTTTAATCAGTCAACATGTATAACTTTTAATTAAATTTTCCTCAAATTTCTGTAACAGTCTTGGTCAAACACAATGCAAAAGTTATTCAAAATTCTTCCATTTGCTATGTCCCTATTGTGTAAAAAAGCAGAAAATACCAGAGGAAAAGGGGAAAATCTGTCCCCACAGTTTCTATCTCTGTTTAGTTTCCTACAGGGATGGGATATGAGAGGTGACAGAGGGAGCAACCATGTGAGGATGGAGGGGGAGATGGGGTCAGGGGAAGTGCTCACTGTGGAGGGGGGTTGACATCAGTGCTGACTTGCAGGCAGACAAGAAGGAAAAGATGGCGCGAAAGCGGGGGGATGCTGCCATCATGCAGCTGGTGGAGTCGCAGGAGGAGTGGGAGGACATGGTCAACAAGGAGGGTCTTTGGGGTGAGTGGCCACTTTGGGTAGGAGCTGTGTGTGTATATCTGTATGCATTGGTGTGTGTGTGTGTATCTGTATGCATTGGTGTATGTGTATATCTGTATGCATTGGTGTGTGTATCTGTATGCATTGTTGTGTGTGTATATCTGTATGTATTGATGTGTGTGTATCTGTATGCATTGGTGAGTGTATATCTGTATGCATTGGTGTGTGTGTATCTGTATGCATTGGTGTGTGTGTATCTCTGTGTGTATATCTGTATGCATTGGTTGTGTGTGTATCTGTATGCATTGGTGTGTGTGTATCTGTGTGTGTATATCTGTATGCATTGGTTTGTGTGTATATCAGTATGCATTGGTGTGTGTGTCTGTATGCATTGGTGTGTGTGTATCTAAGTGTGTATATATGTATGCATTGGTGTGTGTGTATCTAAGTGTGTATATCTGTATGCATTGGTGTGTGTGTATCTAAGTGTGTATATCTGTATGCATTGGTGTGTGTGTCTGTATGCATTGGTGTGTGTGTATCTAAGTGTGTATATATGTATGCATTGGTGTGTGTGTATCTAAGTGTGTATATCTGTATGCATTGGTGTGTGTGTATCTGTATGCATTGGTGTGTGTGTATCTGTATGCATTGGTGGGTGTTTATCTGTATACAATGGTGTGTGTGTATATCTGTATGCATTGGTGTGTATATATCTGTATGCATTGGTGTGTGTGTGTCTGTATGCATTGGTGTGTGTGTATCTGTATGCATTGGTGTGTGTGAATCTGTATGCATTGGTGTGTGTGTGTGTGTGTGTGTGTGAGTGTGTGTGTGTGTGTGTGTTTGTGTGTGTATCTGTATGCATTGGTTTGTGTGTGTATCTGCATGCATTGGTTTGTGTGTGTATCTGCATGCATTGGTGTGTGTGTGTGTCTGTATGCATTGGTGTGTGTGTATCTGTGTGCATTGTTGTGTGTGCATCTGTATGCATTGGTTTGTGTGTGCGTGTGTGTGTGTATCTGTATGCATTGATGTGTGTGTGTATGTGTATAGATAGATCTGTATTCATTGGTGTGTGTGTATCTGTATGCATTGGTGTGTGTGTATCTGTATGCATTGGTGTGTGTGTATCTATATGCATTGGTGTGTGTGTATCTGTATGCATTGGTGTGTGTATCTGTATGCATTAGTGTGTGTGTGTATCCGTATGCATTGGTGTGTGTATATCTGTATGCATTGGTGTGTGTGTGTCTTTATGCATTGGTGTGTGTATATCTGTATGCATTGGTTTGTGTGTGTATCTGTATGCATTGGTGGGTGTGTGTGTGTGTGTGTGTGTGTGTGTGTGTGTTTGTGTGTATCTGTATGCATTGGTTTGTGTGTGTATCTGTATGCGTTGGTTTGTGTGTGTATCTGTATGCATTGGTGTGTGTGTATCTATATGCATTGGTGTGTGTGCATCTGTATGCATTGGTGTGTGTGTGTGTGTGCGTGTGTGTGTGTATCTGTATGCATTGTGTGTATCTGATGCATTGGGGGTGGGTGTGTGTGTGTGTGTGTGTGTGTGTGTGTATCTGTATGCATTGGGGGGAGATGTGTTTGTGTGTGTGTATCTGTATGCAATGGTGTGTGCGTGTGTGTCTATATGCCTTGGTGTGTGTGTATATCTGTATGAATTGGGGTGTGTGTATCTGTATGCATTGGTTTGTGTGTGTATCTGTATGCATTGGTTTGTGTGTGTATCTGTAGCATTGGGGGGGATGTGCGTGGGCGCGCGTGTGTGTGGGTGTTTTCGTGTGTGTGTGGGTGTGTGTGTGTGTTTCAGCAACTGTCATCAGAGTTGATAACATGATCAATCATTCAGAATCAGATACACTTTGCTGACTGTTACAGTGATTCCTCACAGCATACAGGTCTACAACATTTCATAGATCTATGACAACAATGAAGTCTGTATCAGTACAACAACAACATCAACAAAACAGTGGCACTAACAACACCACATCATGTGATAAATTCCAGGTTGTTGCCATGGTCATAGAGAGTACAGCTTCTATGTCTCAGTGTTATAAACATATATAATACACAGTTAAATTTCAAGTTACTTGGCCAAATGGTTAGTGTGTTGGGCCTTCATTCACTGTGGGCTTTCCTAAGGTGCATTCTTGAGCAAGGTGTTTCACCCACAATGCATCTGCCTACCTATGAGTGTGAGGGCAGTGATGGCACAATGTGCTGCAAGTTTCCCATATGCAGACATGAGCCAGCATCAGGTTGGAATACTCCAGGCAGTCTAGTTGGCACTGGTGCATAACTGCGTGCATCTTTTCTGTCTGTCTGTGTGTTTGTCGTCAGTTTCCAGTGAAGCATGGAGCAAGCAGTCCAGTGATCAGGGGGTAAAGTGTAAAACTGTTTGAGACCCAGACATGGATGATGTTGCCTTACAAAAGCACCTTTACCTGTATAAGTTGCCATACAAAAGCACACCTTTACCTGTATAAGTTGCCTTACAAAAGCACACCTTTACCTGTGTAAGTTGCCTTACAAAAGCACACCTTTACCTGTGTAAGACGCCATACAAAAGCACACCTTTACCTGTATAAGTCGCCATACAAAAGCACACCTTTACCTGTATAAGTCGCCATACAAAAGCACACCTTTACCTGTATAAGTCGCCTTACAAAAGCACACCTTTACCTGTATAAGTTGCCTTACAAAAGCACACCTTTACCTGTATAAGTTGCCATACAAAAGCACACCTTTACCTGTATAAGTCGCTTTAAAAAAGCACACCTTTACCTGTATAAGTCGCCATACAAAAGCACACCTTTACCTGTATAAGTCGCCTTACAAAAGCACACCTTTACCTGTATAAGTCGCCTTACAAAAGCACCTTTACCTGTATAAGTTGCCTTACAAAAGCACACCTTTACCTGTATACGTCGCCTTACAAAAGCACCTTTACCTGTATAAGTCGCCTTACAAAAGCACACCTTTACCTGTATAAGTTGCCATACAAAACCACACCTTTACCTGTATAAGTCGCCATACAAAAGCACACCTTTACCTGTATAAGTCGCCATACAAAAGCACACCTTTACCTGTATAAGTTGCCTTACAAAAGCACACCTTTACCTGTATAAGTCGCCTTACAAAAGCACACCTTTACCTGTATAAGTCGCCTTACAAAACCACACCTTTACCTGTGTAAGTCGCCTTACAAAAGCACACCTTTACCTGTATAAGTCGCCTTACAAAAGCGCACATTTACCTGTATAAGTCGCCATACAAAAGCACACCTTTACCTGTATAAGTCGCCTTACAAACGCACACCTTTACCTGTATAAGTCGCCATACAAAACCACACCTTTACCTGTATAAGTCGCCTTACAAATGCACACCTTTACCTGTATAAGTCACCTTACAAAAGCGCACATTTACCTGTATAAGTCGCCTTACAAATGCACACCTTTACCTGTATAAGTTGCCTTACAAAAGCGCACATTTACCTGTATAAGTCGCCATACAAAAGCACACCTTTACCTGTATAAGTCGCCTTACAAAAGCACACCTTTACCTGTATAAGTCGCCATACAAAAGCACACCTTTACCTGTATAAGTCGCCTTACAAAAGCACACCTTTACCTGTATAAGTCGCCTTACAACAGCACACCCTTACCTGTGTAAGTCGCCTTACAAAAGCACACCTTTACCTGTATAAGTCGCCTTACAAAAGCGCACCTTTACCTGTATAAGTTGCCTTACAAAAGCACACCTTTACCTGTATAAGTCGCCATACAAAAGCACACCTTTACCTGTGTAAGTCGCCATACAAAAGCACACCTTTACCTGTATAAGTTGCCTTACAAAAGCACACCTTTACCTGTATAAGTTGCCATACAAAAGCACACCTTTACCTGTATAAGTTGCCTTACAAAAGCACACCTTTACCTGTATAAGTCGCCTTACAAAAGCACACCTTTACCTGTATAAGTTGCCTTAGAAAAGCACCATTACCTGTATAAGTTGCCTTACAAAAGCACACCTTTATAAGTCGCCATACAAAAGCACACCTTTAACTGTATAAGTTGCCATACAAAAGCACACCTTTACCTGTATAAGTTGCCTTAGAAAAGCACCATTACCTGTATAAGTCACCATACAAAAGCACACCTTTATAAGTCGCCATACAAAAGCACACCTTTATCTGTATAAGTTGCCATACAAAAGCACACCTTTACCTGTATAAGTCGCCATACAAAACCACACCTTTATAAGTCGCCATACAAAAGCACACCTTTACCTGTATAAGTTGCCATACAAAAGCACACCTTTATAAGTCGCCATACAAAAGCACACCTTTACCTGTATAAGTCGCCATACAAAAGCACACCTTTATAAGTCGCCATACAAAAGCACACCTTTACCTGTATAAGTCGCCATACAAAACCACACCTTTATAAGTTGCCATACAAAAGCACACCTTTACCTGTATAAGTCGCCATACAAAAGCACACCTTTATCTGTATAAGTTGCCATACAAAAGCACATCTTTACCTGTATAAGTTGCCATACAAAAGCACACCTTTACCTGTATAAGTCGCCATACAAAAGCACACCTTTATCTGTATAAGTCGCCATACAAAAGCACATCTTTACCTGTATAAGTTGCCATACAAAAGAACATCTTTACCTGTATAAGTCGCCATACAAAAGCACCTTTACCTGTATAAGTCGCCTTACAAAAGCACACCTTTATAAGTCGCCATACAAAAGCACATTTACCTGTTTAAGTTGCCATACAAAAGCACACCTTTACCTGTATAAGTCGCCATACAAAAGCACATTTACCTGTATAAGTCGCCTTACAAAAGCACACCTTTATAAGTCGCCATACAAAAGCACATTTACCTGTTTAAGTTGCCATACAAAAGCACATCTTTACCTGTATAAGTTGCCATACAAAAGCACATTTACCTGTATAAGTCGCCATACAAAAGCACACCTTTACCTGTATAAGTCGCCATACAAAAGCACACCTTTATAAGTCGCCATACAAAAGCACATCTTTACCTGTATAAGTTGCCATACAAAAGCACACCTTTATAAGTCGCCATACAAAAGCACATCTTTATCTGTATAAGTCGCCATACAAAACCACACCTTTATAAGTCGCCATACAAAAGCACACCTTTATCTGTATAAGTCGCCATACAAAACCACACCTTTATAAGTCGCCATACAAAAGCACACCTTTACCTGTATAAGTTGCCATACAAAAGCACACCTTTACCTGTATAAGTCGCCATACAAAACCACACCTTTATAAGTCGCCATACAAAAGCACACCTTTACCTGTATAAGTTGCCATACAAAAGCACACCTTTATAAGTCGCCATACAAAAGCACATCTTTACCTGTATAAGTTGCCATACAAAAGCACACCTTTACCTGTATAAGTTGCCTTACAAAAGCACACCTTTACCTGTATAAGTCGCCTTACAAAAGCACACCTTTACCTGTATAAGTCGCCTTACAAAAGCACACCTTTACCTGTATAAGTCGCCATACAAAAGCACCTTTACCTGTATAAGTCGCCTTACAAAAGCACACCTTTACCTGTATAAGTCGCCATACAAAAGCACACCTTTACCTGTATAAGTCGCCTTACAAAAACACACCTTTATAAGTCGCCTTACAAAAGCACACCTTTACCTGTATAAGTCGCCATACAAAAGCACACCTTTACCTGTGTAAGTCGCCTTACAAAAGCACACCTTTACCTGTATAAGTCGCCATACAAAAGCACCTTTACCTGTATAAGTCGCCTTACAAAAACACACCTTTATAAGTCGCCTTACAAAAGCACACCTTTACCTGTATAAGTCGCCATACAAAAGCACACCTTTACCTGTATAAGTCGCCATACAAAAGCACACCTTTACCTGTATAAGTCGCCATACAAAAGCACACCTTTACCTGTATAAGTCGCCTTACAAAAACACACCTTTATAAGTCGCCTTACAAAAGCACACCTTTACCTGTATAAGTCGCCATACAAAAGCACACCTTTACCTGTGTAAGTCGCCATACAAAAGCACACCTTTACCTGTATAAGTCGCCTTACAAAAGCACACCTTTACCTGTATAAGTCGCCTTACAAACGCACACCTTTACCTGTATAAGTCGCCATACAAAACCACACCTTTACCTGTATAAGTCGCCATACAAAAGCACACCTTTACCTGTATAAGTCGCCTTACAAACGCACACCTTTACCTGTATAAGTCGCCATACAAAAGCACACCTTTACCTGTATAAGTCGCCTTACAAACGCACACCTTTACCTGTATAAGTCGCCATACAAAAGCACACCTTTACCTGTGTAAGTTGCCTTACAAATGCACACCTTTACCTGTATAAGTCACCTTACAAAAGCACACCTTTACCTTATAAGTCGCCTTACAACAGCACACCCTTACCTGTGTAAACCGCCTTACAAAAGCACACCTTTACCTGTATAAGTCGCCTTACAAAAGCGCACCTTTACCTGTATAAGTTGCCTTACAAAAGCACACCTTTACCTGTATAAGTCGCCATACAAAAGCACACCTTTACCTGTGTAAGTCGCCATACAAAAGCACACCTTTACCTGTATAAGTTGCCTTACAAAAGCACACCTTTACCTGTATAAGTTGCCATACAAAAGCGCACCTTTACCTGCATAAGTTGCCTTACAAAAGCACACCTTTACCTGTATAAGCCGCCTTACAAAAGCACACCTTTACCTGTATAAGTTGCCTTAGAAAAGCACCATTACCTGTATAAGTTGCCTTACAAAAGCACACCTTTATAAGTCGCCATACAAAAGCACACCTTTACCTGTATAATTCGCCATACAAAAGCACACCTTTACCTGTATAAGTCGCCATACAAAAGCACACCTTTACCTGTATAATTCGCCATACAAAAGCACACCTTTACCTGTATAAGTCACCATACAAAAGCACACCTTTACCTGTATAAGTCGCCTTAGAAAAGCACACCATTACCTGTATAAGTTGCCTTACAAAAGCACACCTTTATAAGTCGCCATACAAAAGCACACCTTTAACTGTATAAGTTGCCATACAAAAGCACACCTTTACCTGTATAAGTTGCCTTAGAAAAGCACCATTACCTGTATAAGTCGCCATACAAAAGCACACCTTTATAAGTCGCCATACAAAAGCACACCTTTACCTGTATAATTCGCCATACAAAAGCACACCTTTACTTGTATAATTCGCCATACAAAAGCGCACCTTTACCTGCATAAGTTGCCTTACAAAAGCACACCTTTACCTGTATAAGCCGCCTTACAAAAGCACACCTTTACCTGTATAAGTTGCCTTAGAAAAGCACCATTACCTGTATAAGTTGCCTTACAAAAGCACACCTTTATAAGTCGCCATACAAGAAGCACACCTTTACCTGTATAATTCGCCATACAAAAGCACACCTTTACCTGTATAAGTCGCCATACAAAAGCACACCTTTACCTGTATAATTCGCCATACAAAAGCACACCTTTACCTGTATAAGTCACCATACAAAAGCACACCTTTACCTGTATAAGTCGCCATACAAAAGCACACCTTTACCTGTATAAGTCACCATACAAAAGCACACCTTTACCTGTATAAGTCACCATACAAAAGCACACCTTTACCTGTATAAGTTGCCATACAAAAGCACACCTTTACCTGTATAAGTCACCATACAAAAGCACACCTTTACCTGTATAAGTCACCATACAAAAGCACACCTTTACCTGTATAAGTCGCCATACAAAAGCACACCTTTACCTGTATAAGTTGCCTTAGAAAAGCACCATTACCTGTATAAGTTGCCTTACAAAAGCACACCTTTATAAGTCGCCATACAAAAGCACACCTTTACCTGTATAAGTCACCTTACAAAAGCACACCTTTATCTGTATAATTCGCCATACAAAAGCACACCTTTACCTGTATAATTCGCCATACAAAAGCGCACCTTTACCTGCATAAGTTGCCTTACAAAAGCACACCTTTACCTGTATAAGCCGCCTTACAAAAGCACACCATTACCTGTATAAGTTGCCTTACAAAAGCACACCTTTATAAGTCGCCATACAAAAGCACACCTTTACCTGTATAATTCGCCATACAAAAGCACACCTTTACCTGTATAAGTCGCCATACAAAAGCACACCTTTACCTGTATAAGTCGCCATACAAAAGCACACCTGTATAAGTTGCCATACAAAAGCACACCTTTACCTGTATAAGTTGCCATACAAAAGCACACCTTTACCTGTATAAGTCGCCATACAAAAGCACACCTTTACCTGTATAAGTCACCATACAAAAGCACACCTTTACCTGTATAAGTCACCATACAAAAGCACACCTTTAACTGTATAAGTTGCCATACAAAAGCACACCTTTACCTGTATAAGTTGCCTTAGAAAAGCACCATTACCTGTATAAGTTGCCTTACAAAAGCACACCTTTATAAGTCGCCATACAAAAGCACACCTTTACCTGTATAAGTTGCCTTAGAAAAGCACCATTACCTGTATAAGTTGCCTTACAAAAGCACACCTTTATAAGTTGCCTTACAAAAGCACACCTTTATAAGTCGCCATACAAAAGCACACCTTTACCTGTATAAGTTGCCTTACAAAAGCACCTTTACCTGTATAAGTTGCCTTACAAAAGCACACCTTTACCTGTATAAGTTGCCATACAAAAGCACCTTTACCTGTATAAGTCGCCATACAAAAGCACACCTTTACCTGTATAAGTTGCCATACAAAAGCACACCTTTACCTGTATAAGTCGCCTTACAAAAGCACACCTTTACCTGTATAAGTCGCCTTACAAAAGCACACCTTTACCTGTATAAGTCGCCATACAAAAGCACCTTTACCTGTATAAGTCGCCTTACAAAAGCACACCTTTACCTGTATAAGTCGCCATACACAAAGCACACCTTTACCTGTATAAGTCGCCTTACAAAAGCACACCTTACCTGTATAAGTCGCCATACAAAAGCACACCTTTACCTGTATAAGTCGCCATACAAAAGCACACCTTTACCTGTATAAGTCGCCATACAAAAGCACACCTTTACTGTAAAGTCGCCATACAAAAGCACACCTTTACCTGTATAAGTCGCCATACAAAAGCACACCTTTACCTGTATAAGTCGCCTTACAAAAGCACACCTTTACCAGTATGAGTTGCCTTACAAAAGCACACCTTTACCTGTATAATTCGCCATACAAAAGCACACCTTTACCTGTATAAGTCGCCTTACAAAAGCACACCTTTACCTGTATAAGTCGCCATACAAAAGCACACCTTACCTGTATAAGTCGCCATACAAAAGCACACCTTTACCTGTATAAGTCGCCATACAAAAGCACACCTTTACCTGTATAAGTCGCCATACAAAAGCACACCTTTACCTGTATAAGTCGCCATACAAAAGCACACCTTTACCTGTATAAGTCGCCATACAAAAGCACACCTTTACCTGTATAAGTCGCCATACAAAAGCACACCTTTACCTGTATAAGTTGCCATACAAAAGCACACCTTTACCTGTATAAGTCGCCATACAAAAGCACACCTTTACCTGTATAAGTCGCCATACAAAAGCACACCTTTACCTGTATAAGTCGCCTTACAAAAGCACACCTTTACCTGTATAAGTCGCCATACAAAAGCACACCTTTACCTGTATAAGTCGCCATACAAAAGCACACCTTTACCTGTATAAGTCGCCTTACAAAAGCACACCTTTACCTGTATAAGTCGCCATACAAAAGCACACCTTTACCTGTATAAGTCGCCTTACAAAAGCACCTTTACCTGTATAAGTCGCCTTACAAAAGCACACCTTTACCTGTATAAGTCGCCATACAAAAGCACACCTTTACCTGTATAAGTCGCCATACAAAAGCACACCTTTACCTGTATAAGTCGCCATACAAAAGCACACCTTTACCTGTATAAGTCGCCTTACAAAAGCACACCTTTACCTGTATAAGTCGCCTTACAAAAGCACACCTTTACCTGTATAAGTCGCCATACAAAAGCACACCTTTACCTGTATAAGTCGCCATACAAAAGCACACCTTTACCTGTATAAGTCGCCTTACAAAAGCACACCTTTACCTGTATAAGTCGCCTTACAAAAGCACACCTTTACCTGTATAAGTCGCCATACAAAAGCACACCTTTACCTGTATAAGTCGCCATACAAAAGCACACCTTTACCTGTATAAGTCGCCTTACAAAAGCACACCTTTACCTGTATAAGTCGCCATACAAAAGCACACCTTTACCTGTATAAGTCGCCTTACAAAAGCACACCTTTACCTGTATAAGTCGCCATACAAAAGCACACCTTTACCTGTGTAAGTTGCCTTAGAAAAGCACACCTTTACCTGTATAAGTCGCCTTACAAAAGCACACCTTTACCTGTATAAGTCGCCTTACAAAAGCACACCTTTACCTGTATAAGTCGCCTTACAAAAGCACACCTTTACCTGTATAAGTCGCCTTACAAAAGCACACCTTTACCTGTATAAGTCGCCTTACAAAAGCACACCTTTACCTGTATAAGTCGCCATACAAAAGCACACCTTTACCTGTATAAGTCGCCATACAAAAGCACACCTTTACCTGTATAAGTTGCCTTACAAAAGCACACCTTTACCTGTATAAGTTGCCATACAAAAGCACACCTTTACCTGTATAAGTTGCCTTACAAAAGCACACCTTTACCTGTATAAGTCGCCTTACAAAAGCACACCTTTACCTGTATAAGTTGCCTTACAAAAGCACCTTTACCTGTATAAGTCGCCTTACAAAAGCACACCTTTATAAGTCGCCATACAAAAGCACACCTTTACCTGTATAATTCGCCATACAAAAGCACACCTTTACCTGTATAAGTCGCCATACAAAAGCACACCTTTACCTGTATAATTCGCCATACAAAAGCACACCTTTACCTGTATAAGTCACCATACAAAAGCACACCTTTACCTGTATAAGTCGCCTTAGAAAAGCACACCATTACCTGTATAAGTTGCCTTACAAAAGCACACCTTTATAAGTCGCCATACAAAAGCACACCTTTAACTGTATAAGTTGCCATACAAAAGCACACCTTTACCTGTATAAGTTGCCTTACAAAAGCACATTTACCTGTATAAGTCGCCATACAAAAGCACACCTTTATAAGTCGCCATACAAAAGCACACCTTTACCTGTATAATTCGCCATACAAAAGCACACCTTTACTTGTATAATTCGCCATACAAAAGCGCACCTTTACCTGCATAAGTTGCCTTACAAAAGCACACCTTTACCTGTATAAGCCGCCTTACAAAAGCACACCTTTACCTGTATAAGTTGCCTTAGAAAAGCACCATTACCTGTATAAGTTGCCTTACAAAAGCACACCTTTATAAGTCGCCATACAAGAAGCACACCTTTACCTGTATAATTCGCCATACAAAAGCACACCTTTACCTGTATAAGTCGCCATACAAAAGCACACCTTTACCTGTATAATTCGCCATACAAAAGCACACCTTTACCTGTATAAGTCACCATACAAAAGCACACCTTTACCTGTATAAGTCGCCATACAAAAGCACACCTTTACCTGTATAAGTCACCATACAAAAGCACACCTTTACCTGTATAAGTCACCATACAAAAGCACACCTTTACCTGTATAAGTTGCCATACAAAAGCACACCTTTACCTGTATAAGTCACCATACAAAAGCACACCTTTACCTGTATAAGTCACCATACAAAAGCACACCTTTACCTGTATAAGTCGCCATACAAAAGCACACCTTTACCTGTATAAGTTGCCTTAGAAAAGCACCATTACCTGTATAAGTTGCCTTACAAAAGCACACCTTTGTAAGTCGCCATACAAAAGCACACCTTTACCTGTATAAGTCACCTTACAAAAGCACACCTTTATCTGTATAATTCGCCATACAAAAGCACACCTTTACCTGTATAATTCGCCATACAAAAGCGCACCTTTACCTGCATAAGTTGCCTTACAAAAGCACACCTTTACCTGTATAAGCCGCCTTACAAAAGCACACCATTACCTGTATAAGTTGCCTTACAAAAGCACACCTTTATAAGTCGCCATACAAAAGCACACCTTTACCTGTATAATTCGCCATACAAAAGCACACCTTTACCTGTATAAGTCGCCATACAAAAGCACACCTTTACCTGTATAAGTCGCCATACAAAAGCACACCTGTATAAGTTGCCATACAAAAGCACACCTTTACCTGTATAAGTCACCATACAAAAGCACACCTTTACCTGTATAAGTCGCCATACAAAAGCACACCTTTACCTGTATAAGTCACCATACAAAAGCACACCTTTACCTGTATAAGTCACCATACAAAAGCACACCTTTACCTGTATAAGTTGCCATACAAAAGCACACCTTTACCTGTATAAGTTGCCTTAGAAAAGCACCATTACCTGTATAAGTTGCCTTACAAAAGCACACCTTTATAAGTCGCCATACAAAAGCACACCTTTACCTGTATAAGTTGCCTTAGAAAAGCACCATTACCTGTATAAGTTGCCTTACAAAAGCACACCTTTATAAGTTGCCTTACAAAAGCACACCTTTATAAGTCGCCATACAAAAGCACACCTTTACCTGTATAAGTTGCCTTAGAAAAGCACCATTACCTGTATAAGTCACCTTACAAAAGCACACCTTTATCTGTATAAGTTGCCATACAAAAGCACACCTTTATAAGTCGCCATACAAAAGCACACCTTTACCTGTATAAGTTGCCATACAAAAGCACACCTTTACCTGTATAAATCGCCTTACAAAAGCACACCTTTACCTGTATAAGTCGCCTTACAAAAGCACACCTTTACCTGTATAAGTCGCCATACAAAAGCACCTTTACCTGTATAAGTCGCCTTACAAAAGCACACCTTTACCTGTATAAGTCGCCATACAAAAGCACACCTTTACCTGTATAAGTCGCCTTACAAAAACACACCTTTATAAGTCACCATACAAAAGCACACCTTTACCTGTATAAGTCGCCATACAAAAGCACACCTTTACCTGTATAAGTCGCCATACAAAAGCACACCTTTAAAAGTCGCCATACAAAAGCACACCTTTACCTGTATAAGTCGCCATACAAAAGCACACCTTTACCTGTATAAGTCGCCTTACAAAAGCACACCTTTATAAGTCGCCATACAAAAGCACACCTTTACCTGTATAATTCGCCATACAAAAGCACACCTTTACCTGTATAAGTCGCCATACAAAAGCACACCTTTACCTGTATAAGTCGCCATACAAAAGCACACCTTTATAAGTCGCCATACAAAAGCACACCTTTACCTGTATAATTCGCCATACAAAAGCACACCTTTACCTGTATAAGTCGCCATACAAAAGCACACCTTTACCTGTATAAGTCGCCATACAAAAGCACACCTTTACCTGTATAAGTCGCCATACAAAAGCACACCTTTACCTTTATAAGTCGCCATACAAAAGCACACCTTTACCTGTATAAGTTGCCATACAAAAGCACACCTTTACCTGTATAAGTCGCCTTACAAAAGCACACCTTTACCTGTATAAGTCACCATACAAAAGCACACCTTTACCTGTATAAGTTGCCATACAAAAGCACACCTTTACCTGTATAAGTCGCCTTACAAAAGCACACCTTTACCTGTATAAGTCGCCATACAAAAGCACACCTTTACCTGTATAAGTCGCCATACAAAAGCACACCTTTACCTGTATAAGTCGCCATACAAAAGCACACCTTTACCTGTATAAGTCGCCATACAAAAGCACACCTTTACCTGTATAAGTCGCCATACAAAAGCACACCTTTACCTGTATAAGTCGCCATACAAAAGCACACCTTTACCTGTATAAGTCGCCATACAAAAGCACACCTTTACCTGTATAAGTCGCCATACAAAAGCACACCTTTACCTGTATAAGTCGCCATACAAAAGCACACCTTTACCTGTATAAGTCGCCTTACAAAAGCACACCTTTACCTGTATAAGTCGCCATACAAAAGCACACCTTTACCTGTATAAGTCGCCATACAAAAGCACACCTTTACCTGTATAAGTCGCCATACAAAAGCACACCTTTACCTGTATAAGTCGCCATACAAAAGCACACCTTTACCTGTATAAGTCGCCATACAAAAGCACACCTTTACCTGTATAAGTCGCCATACAAAAGCACACCTTTACCTGTATAAGTCGCCATACAAAAGCACACCTTTACCTGTATAAGTCGCCATACAAAAGCACACCTTTACCTGTATAAGTCGCCATACAAAAGCACACCTTTACCTGTATAAGTTGCCATACAAAAGCACACCTTTACCTGTATAAGTTGCCATACAAAAGCACACCTTTACCTGTATAAGTCGCCATACAAAAGCACACCTTTACCTGTATAAGTCGCCATACAAAAGCACACCTTTACCTGTATAAGTCGCCATGCAAAAGCACACCTTTACCTGTATAAGTCACCTTACAAGAGCACACCTTTACCTGTATAAGTCGCCATA
>JAWQFJ010000750.1:80810-85810 GCA_034096865.1 Theodoxus fluviatilis | reverse complement strand
TTGCTGTAGACAGGGCAAAGGTGTTGCTGTTGACAGGGCAAAGGTGTTGCTGTAGACAGGGCAAAGGTGTTGCTGTAGACAGGGCAAAGGTGTTGCTGTAGACAGGGCAAAGGTGTTGCTGTTGACAGGGCAAAGGTGTTGCTGTACACAGGGCAAAGGTGTTGCTGTACACAGGGCAAAGGTGTTGCTGTTGACAGGACAGTGGTGTTGCTGTACACAGGGCAAAGGTGTTGCTGTACACAGGGCAAAGGTGTTGCTGTAGACAGGGCAAAGGTGTTGCTGTAGCCAGGACAGTGGTGTTGCTGTTGACATGGCGAAGGTGTTGCTGTTGACAGGGTTTAAAGGTGTTGCTGTTGACAGGACAGTGGTGTTGCTGTAGACAGGGCAAAGGTGTTGCTGTTGACAGGGTTTAAAGGTGTTGCTGTTGACAGGGCGAAGGTGTTGCTGTAGACAGGGCAAAGATGTTGCTGTAGACAGGGTGTGACGTACTTGTTCTTTGATCAAATTAACTCGTTTAAATGTCTAGGGGAAGAACCAAAGCACGCACCTTCATTCCTCCATTCACACGCTAGATGGTAATTGTCTAAATGAAGTAATGGCAAAAACGGTATCAATTCAAAGGAAGTAGTTTAATTTTCATGAATGCATTTACCAGTGAATGGTGACTGAGCGACAAACGCTACCATAAATGCATAGAATGCAAGTAGAAAACAATCAATTCAGTTCAGCAATTTGAAGCGAGACAAGTAAAAAGAAAACAATGAAAAGAAAGATGTCTGCCCGAGCCGAGGTAATTAACTAAATGTACTTATCTGACCCTTTCGATGAAAAACGTGCAGGTGGAGAAGCACGGACCTAAACCCCACGCTCACCGCGTTAGCACCGGGGTTGGAATTGGGGGGGGAGGGGGTCTGAGTGCACCGACATTGCAGCCGGTGACCCTGGAGGGAAATCACCACAGTCGATGAAACAGCTGAAACTTGGCATTCTTTCATTCTCTCTCTCTCTCTGGCATTCCTTCTTCTTCTGCGTCGTATCGAGGGAACTGGCTCCTACTTCACTCTTGCGTACAGACCGAAGTCACCAGCGAAGAGTTCCACCGCTCTTGCGTACAGACCGAAGTCACCAGCGAAGAGTTCCACCGCTCTTGCGTACAGACCGAAGTCACCAGCGAAGAGTTCCACCGCTCTTGCGTACAGACCGAAGTCACCAGCGAAGAGTTCCACCTACACCGAGCAGGGCGCCGATGTCACTGCTCTTGCTGAAAATAAATGTTATGACGCGCCTCGAGCATCCGGCGACACTTGTTTAAATAACTTCGCTGACGTCACCAAGTCCAGCCAGTCCAATCACTACTGTCCATCCCACCCCACTCTGACTGGTCAATTCACAAGTTGAAATTCACTGGTTGGTCAGCGCTAAAACGCCAGTGAAGTCCACTACACTGGTAACGCTTTCAAGTTATTCACATGCACAGGGGTCAATTCTGTACTGACACCGGCTCAGGGCAATGAAAAAAACCTCTAAGGCTACGGCTCAGCAGACGCATAGTAAACATTTCTAATAATACTAATAACCACAAGGCATGAAAAAACGTTGTCTCGCCACACCTCCCTACCACAATGAGAAAAATGTTATAGACATGACATTTTTCACAAGTCACAATTCAAACAGTCAAAACTCTCAAACAACAGGGGACCCCGGGTTACGTGGTCTATACTAAACTCAAAAACCATCGCACCACACAACCACCTGACCATCACACTGGCCCACAAAACTCTCACACTCCACCCATCACATTCTTCTCTGCACAGCACACTCCAATAAACAGCCAAACACATCAAATCTTTCTCATTCCCACACCCAGCCATTCCTCTCTCTGAATTTAGCCTTTTTTCCTCTTCTTCCAGTCAAACCATTTTCTCTCCCTGTGGCTCGCCTCTCCGAGACTCACACCACCACACGCAACCTCTCCCATCTCCATTCCTTCCTCTCCCACATCCTCCAACTTCACACCAGTCTTCCCACAAGACTCAATTCCTTCCTCTCCCACATCCTCCAACTCCACACCAGTCTTCCCACAAGACTCAATTCCTTCCTCTCCCACATCCTCCAACTCCACACCAGTCTTCCCACAAGACTCAATTCCTTCCTCTCCCACATCCTCCAACTCCACACCAGTCTTCCCACAAGACTCAATTCCTTCCTCTCCCACATCCTCCAACTCCACACCAGTCTTCCCACAAGACTCAATTCCTTCCTCTCCCACATCCTCCAACTCCACACCAGTCTTCCCACAAGACTCAATTCCTTCCTCTCCCACATCCTCCAACTCCACACCAGTCTTCCCACAAGACTCAATTCCTTCCTCTCCCACATCCTCCAACTCCACACCAGTCTTCCCACAAGACTCAATTCCTTCCTCACACTTCCTCTTCCGCCGGGTGGTACACATCAACACCCCACTCTCAGTCTCATCCTTCAACTTCTCCCTCTTCTTCCGGGTGGAACACATCAACACCCCACTCTCAGTCTCATCTTTCAACTTCTCCCTCCTCTTCCGGGTGGAACACATCAACACCCTCCTCTCAGACTCATTCTCAACTTCCATCTCTTCCTCTCTCACACACTTGTCCTCTCCCTCCACCTTCACCATTGACACTTCTCTGTCTCCATCCCTGACTCTGTCTCTGTCCCTGACTACGTCTCTGTCCTTGACTACGTCTCTGTCCCTGACTACGTCTCTGTCCCTGACTACGTCTCTGTCCTTGACCCCGTCTCCGACTCTGACCCTGTCTCCGACTCTGACCCTGTCCTCGACTCTGACCCTGTCCTCGACTCTGACCCTGTCTCCGACTCTGACCCTGTCCTCGACTCTGACCCTGTCCTCGACTATGACTCTGTCAATTCCCACTCTCTCCAACGAACGACAAGCAACCTCCTCACACTGACTCTCCTCACACCGACTCGCATCACCAATGCCAGACAACACAACACTCTCCCCAATGCTGGACATTCCACAACCTTCAACAGCATCGCCACATGCCCTATTTTCCTACATCTGAAACACCTGGTATTCCTACGAGACTGGCTCACACAGTGCAGTAAGGCATGAGAACAATCAAGGTGAATCAAAAACAAAAATGGCAGTTCAGGTCATGTCACAACACTCTCGCTCAAGGCACAGACACTCCAAATTTAACTGTGAAACATGAATTCAGATTTACTTTACTTTTGCATTTCGTTCAAATTATCCCAAGACGAAGACCCCAAATGTGACGTACTTGTTCTTTGATCAAATTAACTCGTTTAAATGTCTAGGGGAAGAACCAAAGCACGCACCTTCATTCCTCCATTCACACGCTAGATGGTAATTGTCTAAATGAAGTAATGGCAAAAACGGTATCAATTCAAAGGAAGTAGTTTAATTTTCATGAATGCATTTACCAGTGAATGGTGACTGAGCGACAAACGCTACAATAAATGCATAGAATGCAAGTAGAAAACAATCAATTCAGTTCAGCAATTTGAAGCGAGACAAGTAAAAAGAAAACAATGAAAAGAAAGATGTCTGCCCGAGCCGAGGTAATTAACTAAATGTACTTATCTGACCCTTTCGATGAAAAACGTGCAGGTGGAGAAGCACGGACCTAAACCCCACGCTCACCGCGTTAGCACCGGGGTTGGAATTGGGGGGGGAGGGGGTCTGAGTGCACCGACATTGCAGCCGGTGACCCTGGAGGGAAATCACCACAGTCGATGAAACAGCTGAAACTTGGCATTCTTTCATTCTCTCTCTCTCTCTGGCATTCCTTCTTCTTCTGCGTCGTGTCGAGGGAACTGGCTCCTACTTCACTCTTGCGTACAGACCGAAGTCACCAGCGAAGAGTTCCACCGCTCTTGCGTACAGACCGAAGTCACCAGCGAAGAGTTCCACCACTCTTGCGTACAGACCGAAGTCACCAGCGAAGAGTTCCACCACTCTTGCGTACAGACCGAAGTCACCAGCGAAGAGTTCCACCTACACCGAGCAGGGCGCCGATGTCACTGCTCTTGCTGAAAATAAATGATATGACGCCTCGAGCATCCGGCGACACTTGTTTAAATAACTTCGCTGACGTCACCAAGTCCAGCCAGTCCAATCACTACTGTCCATCCCACCCCACTCTGACTGGTCAATTCACAAGTTGAAATTCACTGGTTGGTCAGCGCTAAAACGCCAGTGAAGTCCACTACACTGGTAACGCTTTCAAGTTATTCACATGCACAGGGGTCAATTCTGTACTGACACCGGCTCAGGGCAATGAAAAAACCTCTAAGGCTACGGCTCAGCAGACGCATAGTAAACATTTCTAATAATACTAATAACCACAAGGCATGAAAAAACGTTGTCTCGCCACACAGGGCAAAGATGTTGCTGTAGACATGGCGAAGATGTTGCTGTAGACATGGCGAAGGTGTTGCTGTAGACATGGCGAAGGTGTTGCTGTAGACAGTGCAAAGGTGTTGCTGTTGACAGGGCGAAGGTGTTGCTGTAGACAGGGCAAAGATGTTGCTGTAGACAGGGCAAAGATGTTGCTGTAGACATGGCGAAGGTGTTGCTGTAGACATGGCGAAGGTGTTGCTGTAGACAGTGCAAAGGTGTTGCTGTAGACAGGGCGAAGGTGTTGCTGTTGACAGGGCGAAGGTGTTGCTGTAGACATGGCGAAGGTGTTGCTGTTGACAGGGCGAAGGTGTTGCTGTAGACAGGGCAAAGATGTTGCTGTAGACAGTGCAAAGGTCTTGCTGTTGACAGGGCAAAGGTGTTGCTGTTGACAGGGCAAAGGTGTTGCTGTTGACAGGGCAAAGGTGTTGCTGTAGACAGGGCAAAGATGTTGCTGTAGACAGGGCAAAGGTGTTGCTGTAGACAGGGCAAAGGTGTTGCTGTAGACAGTGCAAAGGTGTTGCTGTTGACAGGACAGTGGTGTTGCTGTTGACAGGGCAAAGGTATTGCTGTTGAC